>JAYMGU010000598.1:0-12541 GCA_036178185.1 Liparis tanakae | reverse complement strand
GTAGTTTTTTTTTGTAAATTGATAATAAGTTTTTTTGTCCGAGGATATGGAAAATTAAAAAGAATTGTGTCATTTCATTTCGATGTGTGGTAATCATTTGAAAAGGACCCCGTCCCATTCCGGGAAAATGAACTCCCAAAGAATAACCCCCTTTTTCTGCGGACAGGGAGGATACGTCCACTAACAACGAAGTGTTAGCCTTTTTTTTCGAAATTTTTTAAACATTTTTTTTTTTTGGGGCATTTTTTATGTTTTTTTCAGTTTAAGGGGGAATTCTATTTTAAAGGGAGATTTTGAGTTTTAAAATTTCCCATAATGAAAAAACTATTTTTGAATCGGGAAATAAATTTAATTTTGGGCATAAAAAAATTATAAATGTGTAAAAATGTTCCATTCCCCACATGTTTAGGTGTCTTTATAGTTTCGAGTGTGGAAGTTGTTCAAAAAAGGCCCCCGTTCAAATCAAAATGTTTTTTACAACCTGTGGGTTTTATTTTTTTTAAACATAAAAAGTATTTTTTCCCCCGAGTGAGGATTAAATTATTAAAAAAAAGAAATGTAAGTCATTTATTTCTGTGGGACATCATTTATAAGGACGCCTCCCATTCAAAATAAAACCCCCCCCTGGGAATCGAACCCTGGTTTTCCCCGGGACAGGCAGATTTTTCCATATATAACGAAGTGTCAAAAAAAATTTTTCCAATTTTTTAAAATTTTTCTGGAATTTTTTTGGGGCATTTTTATATATTTTTCTGTTTTGGGGTTTCGTTAAAGGGAGATTTGAGTTTATTCAATTTTTCCCTTCATCAATGAAAAAACTATTTTTGCCTGAATCTATTTTAAATAAATTTAAATTTTGGGTATAAAAAATTATAAATGTGTATAAATTTATTGCCGGGCACATGCAAAATGTTCTTTATTTTTTCGAGGTAGGGGGTTTCCGCTCACACCGAAAAGGCCCATTTCAAAACTGGGCTTAAAAGAGTTTTGCCTACAACTTTTGTGGGTTTTTTTCTTTTGTAAACTGGATAAAAGTACTTTCCCCCAAAATGAGGGATTGAAATTATTGACAAAAGAAAATGAAAGTCATTTCATTTGGGGTGTGGCAATTTTTTCGAAAAGGGCGTTTGTCCCATTCGGTTAATAATGAACTCCCCAGAATTTAATGGCTTCCCGCGGACAGGCAATTTTGTCCATATACTAAGGTGGGTTTTCTAAAAAGATTTTCGGCCCTTTTTTTTTTCTGAATTTTTTTGGGGCACTTTTTAAAGAATTTGTTTTTTTAAAAGGGGAATTTCATTTAAAAAGGGGGAGTTTTTGAGTTTATTAACATTTACCCCCAATGACAAAACATTTTGTGAATCTATTGGAAATAAATTTAAATTTTGGGAATCAAAAAATTATAAATGTGTAAAAATGTTCCATTAACCCGGGGCACATGCTTGAGTCTGCCCTTCAATATTTTTTAGTGTTATACCGGGCCCCACACAAAGGTTCCCCCGTCAAACGGGGCGAAAATTGTTTTTGTTTAAACCTTGTGGGTTTTTATTCTTTTGAAAACGATAATAAGTTTTTTTGTCCATGAGTGAGGGAAAATTTTTGACAAAAAAGTAAATTTCATTTGGGGGTGACATCAAATAGGGACGCCCCCCTTTCTGCTAATAATGAACCCCCCCACGGGGAATCGAACCCGGGTTTTTCCCCTGACAAGGGAGATATGCCACATACTAACGAGGAGAGTTTTTGTCATTTTTTTTTCGCAATATTTTAAGATTTTTCGGATTTTTTGGGGCATGTTTTTATGATATTTGTTCAGTTTAAGGAACTCGTTAAAGGGGAGTTTTTTGAGTTTTCACATTTACCTTCACCAATAAAAAAACATTTGCCTGAATCTATTTGGGAAAATCAATTAATTTGGCATCAAAAAAATAAATGTGTATAAATGTTCCATTAAAAATGTTGAGTGGGGCCCCAAAATTTTCCGAGGTGGGTTACACGCCTTTAACATGCAAAGGCCCCCTGCTCAAATGGGGAAACATTTTTTTTTTAAAACCCTTGTAGGTTTTATTTTTTTTGAAAACGGTGAATAAGTTTTTTTTTTCCGAGGAGTGATGGAAATTATTGAAAAAAGTAATTGTGTAATTTGGGTGTGGTGAAATCATTGGGTTTGGCCCCCTGCCCCTTTCCGAAATAATGAACCCCCCGCCGGGGAATCAACCCCTGGCCCCAAAGGGTGGGAGATACTGCCCAAAATATACTAACGAGGAGAGCTCATCATTTTTTTTGGGGGATATTTAAGCATTTCTTCTGGCATTTTTTGGGGCATTTTTTTATGATATTTGTTCAGTTTACGGGGAATTTCATTTACACGGGGGAAATTTTTGAGTTTATTACACATTTCCCTTTCACCAATGACAAAATTTTTTTCTAAAGGTCCCCGTCAAACTGGGTGGAAACATTTTTTTTGCTTACAATTTTGTAGATTTTATTTTTTTGAAAATTTGGGATAATAAGTATTTTTGCCCGGGGTGAGTAGGGAAAATTTTTGACAAAAGTAATTGTGTCATTTCATTTCGATGTGTGGCACATCTTTTGGGATAAGGACCCCCTGCCCCATTCCCCTAAGAATGAACTCCCCCGGGGAATCAAACCCCCGGCCCCTTCCGTGACAGGGGAGATATTCCCCAAAATTATACTAACGAGGAGTGCTCTAGTCATTTTTTTTCGGCAATATTTAAGCATTTCTTCGGCATTTTTTTGGGCATTTTTTTTGGGATTTTTTGGTTCAGTTTACGGGGAATTCTCAGTTACACGGGGGAGATTTTGAGTTTATTACACATTTACCTTCACTCAATGACAAAAACTACTTTTGCCTGAATCTATTTTAAATCAATTAATTTGGAACCCAAAATTAAAAATTGTGTAAAAATGTTCCATTAAGCCGGGCACATGCTTAAATGTGGTCTTCTATAAGTTTTAGTGTAGGGGGACCACGCTCCCCCACCCCCAAAAGGTCCCCAGTTCAAACGGGGCCAAACAGAGTTTTCCCCACAACTTTTTGGTAGTTTTATTTTTTTTGAAAAAACTGGATAATAAGTATTTTTCCCCGAGTGAGTGTTTGGGAAAATTGAAAAAAAGTAAATGTGTTCATTTCTTTTCCCGGTTTGTGGGCGACATCTTTTTCGAAAAGGACGCCTGCCCCATTCGGGGTTAATAATGAACCCCCCGTCAGGGAATGAACCCCTGGTCTTCCCGCTGACAGGCGGAGATATTTGCCCAAATTTTTTTTTAACGGGGGAGTGCTTTTAAACAAGTTTTTCGGAAATGTTTTAAGATTTTTTTTGGGAATTTTTTTGGGGCACTTTTATGATATTTGTTTTTGTTTACAGGAATTCTCAGTTACACAGGGAGTTTTTTGAGTTTATTAAATTTTTTTTCACCAATGAAAAAACCCATTTTGCCTGAATCTAGGGAAATCAATTAATTTGGCATAAAAAAATTAAAAATGTGTATAAATTTTCCCATTCCCGGGGCACATGCTTGGGGCCTGTTCTTCAATAGTTTGGGTAGTGTGGGGAAATACGTTCCCCACACGAAAAGGCCCCTGCTCGAAACTGGGCGTAAAACATTGTTTTGCTTACAACTTTTTGTGGGTTTTTATTCTTTTGTAAACTGGATAATAAGTTTTTTTGCCCCAGGAGTGAGGGAAATTATTGAAAAAAAATATATTGTAAGTCATTTCATTTCGATGTGGGTGACATCATTTGATAGGGACGCCTGTCCCTTTTCCTGCTAATAATGCCCCCCATCGGGGAACCAATCCCGGGTTTTTTCCGTTTTGACAAGCGGAGATACTGTCCACTATACTAACGAGGAGAGCTTTGTCATTTTTTTTCGGCAATTTTTTAAGCATTTTTCTGGCATTTTTTTAAAATTTTTTTTTTTATATTTTTTTCAGTTTACGGGAAATTTCCCTCAGTTACACGGGGGAGTTTTTGGGAGTTTTTACACTTTTACCTTCACCAATGAAAAAACCCATTTTGCCTGAATCTAGTTAAAAAAAATTTTTTGGCATTAAAAAAATGTGTGTATAAATGTTCCATTAACCCGGGGCACATGCTTGAGGTGGTCTTCGAGAAGCCGGGGAGTGAGTGGATCACGTCGCCTAACATGTTTAAAAGGTCCCCTGCCTAAACTGGGGGGAAACATTGTTTTTTTTACAACTCTTGGGGTTTTTTTCTTTGAAAAACGGTGAATAAGCTTTTTTTTCCAGTGAGTGAGGGAAAAATTTTTGAAAAAAAGTAATTGGGGGGTAATTTCGATTTTGGGAAATCTTTTGGATAGGGACCCCCCCCGCCCAAGGAATAATGAACTCCCGGCCAGGGAATCAACCCCCTGGTCTTCCGCGGACAAGCGGAAAATTTTTCGCCCAAATTTTAAAATTAACGAGGGGGCTCTAGTTTTTTTTTTTTCGCATATTTTAAGCATTTCTTCTGGAAATTTTTTGGGGCATGTTTTAAAGGATATTTGTTCAGTTTACGGGGAATTCTCAGTTAAAAGGGGAGTTTTTGGGGTTTATTACACATTTACCTTCACTCAATGAAAAAACTATCTTTAAAGGCCCCCCTGCTCAAACTGGGTGGAAACATTTTTTTTGTTTACAACTTTGTAGATTTTATTTTTTTTAAATTGATAAAAGTTTTTTTTGCCCGAGTGAGTGATGGAAATTATTGACAAAAGTAATTGTAAGTCATTTCTTTCGATGTGGGCGACATCTTTTTATATACCCCTTGTCCCATTCGCTTAATAATGAACCCCTGGCCGGGGAATCAAACCCCCTGGTTTTTCCGGTAAAAAGGGGAGATACTGTCCACTATACTAACGAGGGGCTTTCTAGTCATTTTTTTTTGGGCAAATTTTAAGCATTTTTCTGGCATTTTTTTGGGGATGCTTTTTATGATATTTGTTCAGCTTACGGGGAAATTTTCCCAGTTACACGGGGGAGTTTTTGAGTTTATTACACATTTCCCTTTCCCCAAAGACAAACCATTTTGCCGGGAATCTAGTTGTAAATAAATTTAAATTTTGGGCATAAAAAAATTATAAATGTGTATAAATGTTCCATTAAGCCGGGCAAAATGCTTAAATGTCCCCCTTCTTTTTCCTGGGTGTAGTGGTTATCACGCCCCCACACCAAAAGGCCCCCAGTTCAAAACTGGGCTTAAACAGAGTTTTCCCTTTCAACTCTTGTAGGTTTTATCTTTGTAAACGGGATAAAAGTATTTTTTTCCCAAAAGTGATTTAAAATTAGACAAAAGTAAAAAGTAAATTTCTTTGGATGTGGCACATCTTTTTCCTGGGAAAAGGACGCCTGTCCCATTCGGCTAATAATGAACTCCCTTGGGGAATCAAACCCCTGGTTTTCCCGGGGCGGACAGGCGGAGATCCCGTCCACTATATAACGGGAGTGCTCTAAACAAGATTTTGGGCAATTTTTTTAAGCTTTTCCGGGAACTTTTTGGGCACTTTTTTATGATATTTGTTTTTGGTTTTACGGGGAATTTCAGTTACACGGGAGTTTTTGGAGTTTTTACACATTTCCCTTTTCACTCAATGAAAAACCCATTTTTGCCTGAATCTAGTTGGAAATCAATTAATTTGGCATCAAAAATTTAAATGTGTATAAATTTATTGCCGGGCACATGCTTGAGTCGGGTTTTTCAAATTTTTGGTAGTGTAGTGGTTATCACGCCCCCTCACACGCCAAGCGTCCCCCGTTCAAACTGGGCGAAACATTGTTTTTGCTTAAAAACCCTTGTGGTTTTTTCTTTTGTAAACTGGATAATAAGTTTTTTTTCCCGGAGTGAGGATGGAAATTATTGAAAAAAATATATTGTAAGTCTTTTTATTTCAAAGGTGGGGGCATAAAGGATATGGACCCGTCCCATTTGGGGCGCTAATAATGAACCCCCATCAGGAATCAAATTTCCCCCGGTTTTTCCCGGGGTTTTGACAAGCGGAGATACTGCCCAATTATATTTTAACGGGAGACCCTTTTGGTCATTTTTTTTTGGGCAATATTTTAAGCATTTTTTTCTGGCATTTTTTGGGGGGGATTTTTTTTTAAAGGATTTTTTGTTCATTTTAAAGGGGAAATTCTCAGTTAAAAAGGGGAGATTTTGAGTTTTAAAATTTTATTTTTCCCCAAAAGAAAAAAACTACTTTGCCTGAATCTAATTTGGAAATTTAATTTGGCATCAAAAATTTTAAATTTTAAAAATTTGTTCCATTGCCGGGCAATGCTTTGGAGTGTGGTCTTCATTTTTTCAGATAGTTTATCACGCCGCCTAACAGGGAAAAGGTCCCCGTCAAACTGGGCAAAAAACATTGTTTTTGTTTTACAACTCTTGTAGGGTTTTAAATTTTTTTGAAAACCCAGAATAAGTTTTTTTGCCCGGGAGGAGTGATGGAAATTAACAAAAAAATTGAAGTCATTTCGATGTGGGTGAAATCATTGGGGATATGGACCCCGGGTCCCATTCGGCAAATTTAAAACCCCTCGGGGAATCAAACCCCGGTCTTCCTCAAGGGGACAAGCTGGAGATACTGCCCAAATATACTAACGACGAGTGCTCTAGTCATTTTTTTTTCCAATATTTTAAGCATTTCTTCGGGCATTTTTTTTTTGGGGCATGTTTTTTATGATATTTTTTCGGGGCTTACGGGGAATTCTCAGTTAAAGGGGGAGTTTTTGAGTTTTTTTAAAATTTACCTTCACTCAATGAAAAAACTACTTTTGCCTAAATTTCTAGTTGGAAATCAATTAATTTGGCATAAAAAAATTAAAAATGTATAAATGTTCCTTTTAAGTACATGCTTGGTCTGTTCTTCAATAGTTTTTTGTAGTGTGGGGGTTATCAGTTCGCCCACACCCCAAAGGTCCCCTGCTCAAAACTTTTTTAAAAAAGGTTTTTTGTTTACAACTCTTGGTGGGTTTTATTCTTTTGTAAACGGGATAATAAGTTTTTTTTTGTCCGGGGAAAAGTGATAAAATTATTAAAAAAATGAAAAATTGTGTCTTTTCATTTCGATGTGGTGACATCTTTTGGGATAGGGCCCCCCTGTCCCATTGGGGCGGTTAATAATGAACTCCCCTTAGAATCAAAACCCGGTCTTCCCGCGGGACAAGGGGAGAAAAAATTGCCCAAATTTAAAATTAACGAGGAGATTTTCAATATTTTTTTTCCAATATTTTAAGCATTTTTCTGGCATTTTTTTGGGGGGCATTTTTTTTAAGATATTTGTTCAGTTTACGGGGAATTCTCAGAAAAGGGGAGATTTTGAGTTTATTACACATTTCCCTTTCCCCTTCAATGAAAAAACTACTTAAAGGTCCCCGTTCAAAATTTGGGGGAAAACATTGTTTTTGCTAAACTCTTAAAATTTTATTTTTTTGAAAATTTGGGAAAATTAATTATTAAAAAAAAGAAATTGTAAGTCATTTCATTTCGATGTGGGGGACATCATTGGGATATGGACGCCTGTCCCTTTCCCGGGCAAATTAAGAACCCCATCGGGAAACAACCCCCGGGTTCCACATGACAAGCAGAGATTCTGTCCACTATATTTTAACGAGGATTTTTTTCGGGGCCACTTTTTTTCGCAATATTTTAAGCATTTTTTTTCTGGCACTTTTTAGTATTTTTTTATGATTTTTGGGTTCAGTTTACGGGGAATTCTCAGTTACACAGGGGGGAATTTTGAGTTTATTACACATTTACCTTCACTCAATGACAAAACTATTTCCCCAAACCCGGGTTGGGAAAATCAATTAATTTCATAAAAAAATTATAAATGGTATAAATGTTCCATTAACCCGGGGCCATGTTTTGAGTCTTTTTCCCAATAGTTTCGTAGTGTAGTGGTTATCACGCCGCTTCACACGTAAAAAAGGCCCCCCTTTCAAACGGGGGCAAAACATTTTTTTTGTTTAAAAACTCTTGTGGGTTTTTTATTTTTTTGAAAACTGGATAATAAGTATTTTTGCCCGGGAGGAGTGAGGGAAAATTTTTAACAAATGTAATTGTAAGTCATTTCATTTCGATGTGGGTGACATAGGGGGGAAAAGGGACCCCTTTTGTCCCATTCGGGCTAATAATAAACCCCCCATCGGGGAATCAAAAACCTGGTTTTCCGGGGGGACAAGCGGAGAATTGCCAAATTAAACTAACGAGGAGAGCCTCAAAACCTTTTTTTGGGCAATTTTTTTAAACATTTTTCGGGCACTTTTTGGGGCATTTTTTTAAGATTATTTGTTCGGGTTTAAAGGGGAATTCTCCGTTCACGGGGGAGATTTTAGTTTATTACACTTTTAAATTTTCACGCAATGAAAAACCCATTTTTCCTGAATCTAGTTGGAAATCAATTAATTTGGCATAAAAAATTATAAATGTGTATAAATGTTCCATTAAGCCAGGCACATGCTTGAGTGTGGTTTTCATATTTTCCCGTGGGGTGAAAGTTGTTATCACGTTTTAACACCAAAAGGTCCCCTGTTTCGAAACTGGGGGGAAAAAATTGTTTTGTTTACAACCTTGTAAAATTTTATTTTTTGTAAACGGATAATGTTTTTTTGTCCGAGTGAGGATGGAAATTATTGAAAAAAAGTAATTGTAAGTCATTTCATTTCTGGTGGCAAATCATTTCAAAGGACCCGTCCCATTCGGGCGCAAAATGAACAAAATTAAAAGGGGAATTTTCCCTGGTTTTCCGCGGACAAGCAGAGATACTGCCCAAAATTATACTAACGGGGAGAGCTCTAGAAATTTTTTTTGAAATTTTTTCTTTCTGGCATTTTTGGGGGGCATGTTTTTATATTTTGTTCAGTTTAAGGAATTTCAGTTAAAGGAGATTTTGAGTTTATTACACATTTACCTTAAATTCAATGAAAAAAAATTTTTTTTGCCTGAATCTAGTTGTAAATCAATTAATTTGGCATCAAAAAATTAAAAATGTGTATAAATTTCCCATTGGGGCACATGCTTATGTGGTTTTCTATTTTTTCCGGAGAGTAGTTTTTACGCCCCAAACACGAAAAGGGTCCCCTGCTCAAACCGGGGTTTTTTTTTTGCTAACTTTAGGTTTTATTCTTTGTAAACGGGATAATAAGTTTTTTTGTCCGAGTGGGATGGAAATTATTGAAAAAAGTAATTGAAAGTCATTTCATTTGTGTGGTGACATCAAGGATATGACCCGTCCATTCCCCTAATAATAAACCCCCCATCAGGAATAACCCTGGTCTTCCCAGTGAAAGCAGAGATACTGTCCATAACTAACAGGAGAGCTCTAGTCATTTTTTTTTTGGCAATTTTTTTAAGCATTTCTTCCATTTTTTGGGGTGTTTTTATGATATTTTTTCAGTTTACGGGGAATTCTCATTTAAAAAATTTTATTAACCTTTTTCCCTTTAAAAAAAATTTTTTGGAATCATTAAAACTAAGGCCCAAAAAAAATTTTATAAATGTTCCATTAAGCCAGGAAATGCTTAGGTGGTTTTTCATAGTTTCCGAGGAGTTGTTATCACGCCAAACGAAAGGCCCCCCGTTCAAACTGGGGGAAAATTGTTTTTGCTCCAACTCTTGTAGTTTTTATTTTTTTAAACGGGGATTTTTAAATTTTTTCCGAGGAGTGATGGAAATTATTGAAAAAAGAAATTTTGGGTCATTTCATTTCTGGGGACATCATTTCGAAAAGGACGCCTGTCCCATTCGGGTAATAATGAACTACCCGCCAGGGAATAACCCCTTCCGGGGGGGACAGGGGAGATACTGTCCTTTTAACAACGGGGGAGTGCTCTAGTCATTTTTTTTCGCAATATTTTAAGCATTTTTCGGTTTTTTTTGGGGAGTTTTTATGATATTTGTTCAGTTACGGGGAATTCCCTAGTTAAAAGGGAGTTTTTGAGCAATTTAATTTTTTACCAATGAAAAAACCTTTTTGCCTGAATCTAGTTGTAAATCAATTAATTTCATAAAAAAATTATAAATGGAAAATGTTCCATTAAGCCGGGCACATGCTTGAGTGTGGCTTCATTTTTTCAGAGAGGGTTTTTACGTCAACCCCCAAAGGCCCCTTGCTCAAACCGGAAACATTGTTTTTGTTTAAACCTTGTAGGTTTTATTCTTTTGTAAACGGGATAATAAGTATTTTGTCCAGTGAGTGATGGAAATTTTTGACAAAAGAAATTTTAAGTCATTTCATTTCGTGTGACATCAGGGATATGGACCCGCCCCATTCCCTAATAATGAACTCCCATCGGGGAACAATTCCCTTCCCACGGACAAGCAGAGATACGTCCACATATCTAACGAGGAGAGCTCTATCATTTTTTTTGGCAATATTTTGCATTTTTCTGGCACTTTTTTGGGGCATGTTCTTATGATATATGTTCCGCTTACAGGGAATCGACAGTTACACAGGGGAGATTTTGAGTTTATTACACATTTACCTTCACCAATGACAAACTATTTCGCTAAAGGTCCCTGCTCGAAACTGGGTGGAAACATTGTTTTTGCTTACAACTCTTGTAGATTTTATTCTTTGTAAATTGATAATGTATTATTGACAAAAGTAATTGTAAGTCTTTTCCCATTTCTGTGTGGTGACATCTTTTGGGATATGGACGCCTGTCCCATTGGGCGGCTAATAATGAACTCCCATCAGGGAATCGAACCCTGGTCTTCCAAAATGACAAGCAGAGATTCTGTCCACTATACTAACGAGGAGAGCTCTAGTCACTTTTTTTCGGCAATATTTTAAGCATTTCTTCTGGCACTTTTTGGGAGCATGTTTATGATATTTGTTCAGTTTATAGGAATTCTCAGTTACACAGGGAGATTTTGAGTTTATTACACATTTACCTTCACCAATGACAAAACTACTTTTGCCTGAATCTAGTTGGAAATCAATAATTTGCATCAAAAATTATAAATGTGTATAAATGTTCCATTAAGTCGGGACATGCTTGAGTCTGTTCTTCAATAGTTTCTGTAGTGTAGTGGTTATCACGTCAGCCTCACATCGCTGAAAGGTCCCCGCTCAAACTGCGAAACATTGTTTTGCACAACTCTTGTAGGTTTTATTCTTTTGTAAACTGGTATAGTATTTTTGTCCGAGGAGGATGGAAATTATTAACAAATGTAATTGTAAGTCATTTCATTTCGATGTGTGGTGACATCATTATGGATATGGACGCCTGTCCCATTCGCTAATAATAACTCCATCAGGAATCGAACCTGGTCTTCCGCGTGACAAGCGAGAGATACTGTCCACTAAACCAACGAGGAGAGCTCTCAGTCACTTTTTTCGCAATATTTTAAGCATTTCTTCTGCACTTTTTGGGGCATGTTTTTATGATATTTGTTCAGTTTACAGGGAATTCTCGTTACACAGGGAGATTTTGAGTTTATTACACATTTACCTTCACGCAATGACAAAACTACTTTTGCCTGAATCTAGTTGGAAATCAATTAATTTGGCATCAAAATTATAAATGTGTATAAATGTTCCATTGCCAGGCACATGCTTGAGTGTGGTTTTCGATAGTTTCTCGTAGTGTAGTTGTTATCACGTCGCTAACACGCGAAAGGTCCCCCTCAAACTGGTGGAAAAATTGTTTTGCTTACAACTCTTGTAGATTTTATTCTTTGTAAACTGGATAATAAGTATTTTTGTCCGAGTGAGGATGGAAATTGACAAAAGTAATTGTAAGTCATTTCATTTCGATGTGTGGTGACATCATTTCGATATGGACGCCTGTCCCATTCGCGTAATAATGAACTACCCCAGGAATCGAACCCTGGTCTTCCGCATGACAGCGGAGATACTGTCCACTATACTAACGAGGAGTGCTCTAGTCACTTTTTTTCGGCAATATTTTAAGCATTTCTTCTGGCACTTTTTGGGGCATGTTTTTATGATATTTGTTCAGTTTACAGGAATTCTCAGTTACACAGGGAGATTTTGAGTTTATTACACATTTACCTTCACTCAATGACAAACTACTTTGCCTGAATCTAGTTGGAAATCAATTAATTTGCATCAAAAAATTATAAATGTGTATAAATGTTCCATTAAGCCGGGCACATGCTTAAGTGTGGCTCTATAGTTTCCTGTAGTGTAGTGGTTATCACGTTCGCCTCACACGCGAAAGGTCCCCAGTTCGAAACTGGGCTTAAACAGAGTTTTGCCTACAACTCTTGTAGGTTTTATTCTTTTGTAAACTGGATAATAAAAATAGTTTTGCCCGAGTGAGTGATTGAAATTATTGTCAAAAGTAAGTGTATGTCATTTCATTTCGATGTGTTGCCACATCATTTCGATAAGGACGCCTGTCCCATTCAAGGCTAATAATGAACTCCCCTGCAGGGAATCGAACCTTGGTCTTCCGCGGGACAGGCGGAGATACTGTCCACTATACTAACGAGGAGAGACTCCTGTCATTTTTTCGGCAATATTTTACATTTCTTCTGCACTTTTTAAA
>JAYMGU010000597.1:0-12559 GCA_036178185.1 Liparis tanakae | reverse complement strand
GACCAGAGGTAACAGCCGGAAGTGAAGAGAGTGAGTAGACCTGCACAGGTACTGAGTAAACAAAGATAATATATGAAGTTATTAGACACGTTCCAGAGACACAACTTAATTTTAACGATGGTGAACAAAGATGCCGCCGTTATTTAGCAGTCAATTTGATTGTGAGTATCTGACTTAGTCTTTTATGGATAGGACTACTAAGCTTGTGAAAGTAGTTGTACGTCTAGTAGTTCTAGTAGTTCTATGGCTCTGGATGAAGATTGTTAGCTTTCACATTTTGATACAAGTATATTGATCAATATTGTGATATTGATTCCAACTAAATGATCAAGATATGATTTCTATCAAATAAATGTCACCCCTATGTGATGATGTTGAGGATTGTTTTTTTTCCTTCCATGGAGCAGCATTCCGGTAAACTTTCTGCTAAATGTAAGCAAATAGANGAAGCTCACACCAGATGTATATTTGGCTCTCTGCCACAACCGGCATCAAGGGAAAGCAGCCAAACACAGACAGCCCAGACACCAGCTCAACGAACGGACTACACAGGAAGAGAAACAAATAGGTCACATAGTTAGAAACTGCATGTGAGCTCATACATTATTAAACTATCTGGCAGTAAACTGATAATAAATAAGTGCAAAATACACATTAGATTTCTTGATAAAACAGTTATTTATCCATTTGGTAGGAGTAAATCCAATTATTCTGGAAGCAGGAAATGTTGCTACTGGGTTCACGCTCCATTTCTAGAAGCTGAACTAAACAGAACAAATCCTTTTTCTGTGCCTGTTCAGGTGTGAAATTAGTCAAAAATCTTTTTGTATGTGTTTAGTACTGTGACTGCTGCTGCAGGATCTAGATCAGTGGTTCTCAAACTTCTTTCAGGGATGTACCCTTGATGAACTTGTTAGCACATGCTTCACTCTTTATCGAATCTGGTGGCAGAGGGCAACTGCTGTGATCAAACTCTCTGTTTCTTTTGCTTTGTTTTGATCACAGTCATTGCAACGGAAGAGTTACTTTTCACTTATTTGATATACATTTGTCAAAAATGGCGTACCCCTGGGTCTTCATTGCTCCTAGAGTTCACGTCACCCCCATTTGAGATCCACTGATCTAGAACATAATTACGCCCAGCCTTGTCAAAAAATTCCCGACAGGAAGGGCCAGACAGGAGAGGACCACGAGGCCCACAGTGAGCATGGCGTGATGGAAACTTCCCCACCGCTGGGGGCCGAAATTGAAACTGCGTGTTACAGAGAGATTTCCTGCTGTGGGCCCAACGAATTGTGAACAATTTATGTGGAACATGTATGTGGTGGTCAACTCAGGGCTTTTAATAACCCAGCAGCAGAGAGTGCTGTGAATTAGGACTGACTGTACCTCAGAAACACATCCAAAGGTGTACCAGTAGCTCGATCCCAACAACACCAACGAAATAGCCCAAACATTTCCACAGCGGCAGAGAGGGGCCGAACAAAATTAAATCTGTCAGAGTTCCGGACTAAAATAGACGAGTATTCAGATTATTTTTCTGTGATAAAAAGGAGAAAGAAAAACTACACGGACAATCCTTTCCTCCATATACAGAAAGAACCATGAATGGATACAACACCACTTCAAAGGATCAAATTAACACCTCACTGAAGCTGTACCAGACATACACCGTGTGTGCGTGTGTGTGTGTGAAAGTGGGGTACATTCAATAGCTGCTATATTTGTGGATTGCTGAAGCTCTCTCCATTGATGCGTCTTATGATTTGTGGAAGTCACTTTGACATCAGTGTCTAAGTGTGGTGGAGCATGCTTCACCTCAGAGATCGGCAATATGGACTTTACATTTGGCATTATTAGATTTGAATGTACTTGTGTAGATGTGTTTTCTATTAGTTGTAACATTGTCAAATGTGGCATTACTCCTCTTTAGGACAAGAGCCACCATAAAGGGACCGGCAGCGAACTGATAAACGTAGTAGTAACAGGGCTCCTTTGGATAAGCAGGAACAGTGATCACCACCGTCACACACACACACAGCCTCGCCAAAGGCATGGTTGGGACTCTGCACACATCAAAGGAGCAACACCAGGGCTCATTCACAGAGACATTTACGTTTTAAAAACTAGTCGTGGTGAAGAGAACCTTCAGAGCAAAGAGAGAGAGGGATTGTAGCATATGCTCTGGCCCGTTTGAGGAGATCAGGGCGTCTGTTGAGGTTGGCATGAGTCTTCAGTATGACTAGGACTACATAGAGGTCCAGCCTACAAATCCCAGCACAACACTGCAACCCAGGAAGAACCTATCATAAGTGTGGTAGTAGAGGAGGCCCTCCAGGCGTGAGCGATCAGAGACCGGCACAGCGAAATCTGACAAGAGACAGATGAGGAGAAATAAAGCGGAGAACTTAATCACATATACCCTGAAGAAGATGAATTAGTATGGTGTGTAAAGTAATACACAATAAACTCTGGATGACCAAAATCCTAATAGATTAGTTGTCGTAGACAGCATTTACCACACTTTCTACCACAACATCAGCAGCTGAGTATTATGCAACAACAGTGGTCACTCCATAGTCCTTGAAAGCACTATAAGAGCTAAATGTTGTTCACCTGAACACTTGTGTTACACCATCAGCTAAATGTATTAAAGTAGTTCACTTTGATTCACTTGTGCAACTGTAACATTACCTACAAGCTGCATACTGTAGTTTCCAAATACTCACAGCATCGTCCATACTTCTCCAGCTGCATCAGGATTCTAGCCTTGCGGATGAATTCGGATTGTTTTGCATCAGTGAGAAGTCTAGACAACAGTGAGACAAAGCAATAAAGAGCAGGTGGAAATATTGCCAAACCTTTCACACTGTTACATGACATTCATTTTAAAAAACGCTTTAAAAATGCTTAATACATTATGAAGGAAAGAAGTAATGTTATTAATTCACAAATTTGTAGCGATTAGACGTCATTAACTCACTAATTGTACTTACTGATATGGGGTGAAGAGAAAAGACAAAGTTGTCTCCTTTTTCTGGGTCATTTTTATCTACAAGAAAAAAATCAAATATATGATGCTAAATAGTAATACCTATAATAACAATACAGTAGTACTCATCTAACTGATAATATAAGATTTATTGTTATTTGCATAGCGATTTAAGTTCAACAGTTTTTCTTTCACATGTTTTCTTGCCCTCTGTAACATACTAATGAACCATGCGTCAGTAATAGAAGAGCTGGATGCTTTCATACCTGTACTGCTTGAATATCATTAGTGTAATAGATGCTTTCATACCTTGTACTACTCTAGTACTTGAATATCATTAGTGTAATAGATGCTTTCATACCTTGTACTGCTCTAGCACTTGAATAGCATTAGTGTAGATGCTTTCCGCCTTGAAGTGGTCACTGTTGTTAAGGTAGAGAAGAGGTAACACACCCTGAAGAGACACAGAAACACATGTAAAAAAATGAAGGTGAAGATGTGTGGAGACTTTATTTCAGTTACATCACTGACTGGCACAAGTGTACTTTCAAAATGAATGTACGACAACTTTAATGATTCTGTGAGCACTTACATACAACTTTTTATGATAACAATCACAAAACATTTTCCCTTGTACTTAGGTTACATCCTGACTTACAACTGAATTAACAGGAAACGGGACACCAATGAGAGAAGCCATGAGGGAGCGATGTCTGCCTGCAGAAAACACAAAAATAGATATATAATTCACAACCTGTTGTGTGTGTTGTAGTACCTCTTAATATACAAGACGTTTTATATGACATTTGATGCATCTTATCAGAAAGGGTCCATGGGTTGAACCTGATTGACGTCAACTCTACAAGATGCTCCAGTTTCCAATCTGAGAAAAACAGTAGGCATCAAAACCAGGTCAACAATGTAAATAAAACATATGTTGTAGACACTTAACAACATTGTTGTTTTGTTTTTTTATTGCAAGAAAATACAAAATACCACCCTGCCTGAACATAATCAGAATTGTCTTTAGTGGGTTTAGGAGAATGTAAGTTACAAAATCGGTATCACATGAGTTACTCACCTTGTAGGAAGCCATCATCGTATGGTTGGGCTTCGGTTACTTTGAGGCGAGTTAACTCCGCTCCCCACGCCACTAAAGGGTGAGGTCTCAGAAGGATGACCTGCACCATGGGAACCTAGAGACACATGCACACACATCGACAGATGATCTCAGAGACCTGATTATTTGTCATTGTACACAGTCAAAAGGTGCACACACACATAAACAAGAGTCTTACCCCAGTTTGTCATCCCATGATCAGAGGTGAACACATACGCCGTTCTTCCATCATGACCGAAGAAGTCTTCAACCATAGACACCAGTTCAGCTACACCCGTGTCTGAGGCCAATATTGTTGAGGTACTCCTAGGAAAAAGACAAATAAAAGATAAAGATAACACAACTTAAATGAATGCTACATTGTTCTTTCATTTTCATGTCATGCAGAGTGAACTCAAAACAACAATACATCGTATAATCGTGTCTCTTACTGTGACATTGGTCGGTGAGCGTGTCCGTTTGTGTCGATGCCCAGCAGATGCAGGAAGAAGACGTTCTTATCCTCGAGCAGATCGGCCATCAGGCTGGAGTTAGACTTGCTGACTGAAAGAATGACTAGAACAGAAAGAAAAGTGAAAAATAAACATATAGATTTATTCAAGATGACAATTTTAATCCTCACTAACATTTTTTTCCAATAAAGTGTATTGCAGCCTTGCTACAATGCGAGGCATCGATTTTGCAACATGAAAAAGCATTTTGTGTCCACCAATAACATAAACACTTTGCTGTGTTAAGTGACCATGAACTGAAAAAATGTGTTTTACAGAAGCAAATGATCTAAAACCTAATTACATATTTAGTTGTTATTATCAACAGATTTATCACACATGCATCATTACAGTTCGTAATTCCACTCCCATACTTTGACTTGCGTGAACACCCAGGTGTCCAGCCTGGAGGCATCTGTGGAGGCAAAGCCCTCTCCCTGCTGGGTATGGTGAGTATACACATGGGCTCCACTGGCACCTTAAAAAACCACAGCACAAAAATTAGCTTCATTAAAGATTATTGAAAACTTATTTAAAACATGTAAGCATGTAACGATGAGAAATAAAAAAAGATGAGTTGCTAAGTTTAAATTTCAGATTTTGAATCTGGTCGAAACGTGACCTTTGCTTTTATCGCAGTTCGGTTGGTGGTCCTTATTGTGTGAATTGTGTGCATGTGTGTTTACCTTTAGCAAACATTGGCAGAATATCAGGGCTGCCCCAGCACCAGGTGTTACGGGTCTCATTAAACACAGAGTCAAACTCGACAGGATTCTCCTTCCACCCTAAAGACACAAACACACAAAACATGCACACACGCACACACACACACACACACACACAGTTTAATGACCTTGCAGTCACAAACAGTCACAACAGTAGTAGTCACCCATACAGACACTTCTACAGGTATACGAGTGTCAAAAGCTCCAAGTATCTATTCGTTCAAGCAGCCTTTTCTGTATCAACACACACACCTACCTTTAGCAATAGCACTAACATCCTCATAGAAGCCAGCGATAAGAGCAACATGACCGGGACGGGACTCAGTGGGCACACGTGTTGCGACACACCCAGGTACCCTTCTCCTCAATCACACTCCTAATATTGGGAAACACACAGAAGTGCACATAACAGCAGTTAGAAGGAAAATAAAAGACCACGAATTACACACACAATAAAACAACTCATTGCAGATATATACACACTGTGTCCTGTTCTGGACTAATTAATACACACACAAACACACACACCGCATTGGAGCTCACTGCTCGGTTTTAGTTTACAAACCTCAAGTACGGGGCCCTGGACGAGCCATTCGGGAGGAGTGTGAAGAGGCTGTCTGCTCGGAGACCATCGGCCACCATTAACACCAGCCTGGATGCAGGGGTGCCAGGGCGTGGTCTGGGGTGTCATGCCGTGGACCAGGAGAGGTGAAGTAGATGTCAAAGATAGAGAGGAAGAAGACCACATGGACTGTTAGCCCAACCAGGAGGAAGGTGAGCATTCTCATTTTCCTAGCGCCGAGTTGAATCTGCAGAGAAGCCAAGAGGAGGGGAAGAAGATGAAGGAAAAGACAAATATGGATATATATTATATTAGCATATATGATTAAAAGGTTAGTTCACGTGGGGAAGTAAACAATAAACAACATTCTGAGAAGGAGGTATAAAGGTGCACTATTATATAGACGGGTTGTATAGTTTGTACCATATAAAGACTGCTTAATGGTAAGGGTTATTATTTGTCACCATCTACTGTTAGCCAATGAGCGGAATTATGATTAATAGTTAGTTCATTATAATAGTAAGTCGCCCACTGGGCCAGCAGCCATTACAACTTTGTGTTGTCGTTTTTGTTGTTGTTTTACCAGAGTGACTTTAAAAAAACACTTACATCTTTGGCCACCTGTAACGTCGCTGAATCTGCCGCAAAGACGAGGGACGCTGGCTCGTTAATGAATGAATAGGAGATCAGAACTATCTAAGTAACTACAGCCCATTCACTGAATTTAATTTCCATTGTATCTTTCGTAGATGTCTGGAAAACGCGACGGACGTGTTGTGCGAAACAAGATCAACGTAATCTTTAAATGCGTCTCACTAGAAAACCAACTGTCCTTCTTTCTAAGAAGATTAGTGCAAGAATTACAGACACTATGGGCATTCACTTCCTTGTTATGACCATGACGTTTTACGCTGACGTGCGTGCGTCGCAGCTTCTTCTTCTTCTTCTCTTTAGATATTTTGCAGCTGAACTGTGGGTAATGTAGTAAAATATTTTTTTTTCGCGAGCTTTCTACGGATGTTTTCAAAACGTTTTTGTTTCCAAAAAAAACGTTGAGTTTATTTATTAAAATAAATGTTTTACAATTCAATTTCACTGTAACATTTTATTGTCACAGCTTGTGGTTATTTGATGACACATTAGCGAGCACAGGCTATCTTTCAGCTGTCAAATGTGCCCTGCCGGTTTTCCTTTCTGTCTCGCCATTGTCCAATCATGTTCTACTATCCCTCAAAGAGGTGGGCTTTGGATCAAATTCGGCCAATCACAGCGTCGCATTCCCCCTATGGTCGCTAGCCTAATGTCCATTCAGGAAGAAGCGGGTCTGATTAGTTTAGCTAGCTTAGGTTGCTAAAAAACCTTATAGTGCAAAAATGGCGTCGGTCAACCCGTTCAATCTCAGCGACTCAGAGGAAGAGGCTGAACGGCGACACAATGAAACGGTTGACACGGCGAGAAGTCCCAGTGAAGGGCCACCAGGGCCGCCGCCAGGCAATCCTTTCTTCCACCTGCGGACGCCGAGCCTCCGACATTCCTGCTGTTCTAGCAACCTGACGAGCCCCATTGGCGGAGAGGGCTCGGTCTCGATCGCGCTATCTCCGCGATGGCAGGCGCTACCGAGCACGGATATCGGTGGACGGCATTGCCGCTCAGCTATTACGGGACCAATACCTCCTCACGGCCCTGGAGTTTCACACAGAACTGTTGGAGGCAGGCAGAGAGCTGCCGAGGCTGAGGGGTTATTTCTCTAACCCGGCAACTTCGAGCGTCAAAGCGGCACGCCGCCCACCAAAGACCAGGCACACGGACCTGGAGGACCACTGAGTGAGTAATGGCAGCTGCTGCCACAGCTCGTCACGTAGCTGACGACTGGCTCTGTCTTTAATGCGGCGTTATGCTAACTGGGCGGTATCTTAACACGCTAGAGTAGGAAGCCCCATAGATCAGGAGATAACATCCGCTTGCTGCACCTGTCCGCCTCCTGGTTGCGGGCCCGCACAGTCAACAAGCGGGTTTTGCGGGTCAGCTGCTGGCTGACATTCACACTGCATCATCACATAACAAGCTACATGCTCTACCAGACTATCCAGCCAGATGAGTGATAGTCCTACACTAATGATGATAAGGCATATAGAGCTCGCATGGACATGCCTCGTTCCTTGTTCTTGATACCAGATCGATGTTCGAGGTNAGGATCAACACTAGCCCCAGAGAAGGAAAACAGACAACGGAAGACGTCAAAGCGAGTACAACTTACGTATGCAATACTGTGTTGATTATGCAAGAAAAGCACTTCAGGATTTGCATTGAAAGCTGCAGCCCGGGAGACATTTGATGTCTCAGAGGCCATCTTCGGCTGTCCTGGACTTAGTTTGAACCTAAATCTTATTACTACAGGCAGAAATCAGTGCTTTATTAGTATGCGTTTGGGTGTGTATTTGTTTTGTACCAGTTGAAACCAAGCCAGGGACATTCACATCACTTGTTTATTTTATCAAGGGTGTATATCTGGAGCACCCTCATCCACTTACAGGAGGTCTGTATGGGAATAACCTGCAGTATTATTTGGTAAAAGAAAACTGTACACCTCAACAAACATGCTATGCAAATTGTAACCATGGTGACAGCACCAGCCACAAATAGATACAGCCTGCTTTAAAGCAACAGGAGGATTATTACCAGGAACTTCAAGTCTTATCAAGTTATTGTGCATACTATCAGTCTATATGCAAAATTAATTTGAAATGTTTTTTTTCCTGCCTTTATTTTGAGGATTTTTTTCATTTATTCTAAGATCATTGTTTTAGTTTCTGAATGGCTCATACTAATTACAGAATCTAATGACATATTTGTACTGCATTTGTAACTTTTACTCTTTTGGTTCAGGATCAGCAACAAGGCCAGATGATACGGTTTCATATAAACATGTGGCAGCTTTCCAGTGAAGGAACCCCATCATATAAATACATGCTGAAAGAGGGCATCTGGTTTTAAAACTAGAATATTTTTTTATTTTATTTTAATGAAATGGATACAGAGGCTGTTCTATAGTCCTAATGTTAGCTCTAGAAGTTGCCAATGGAATTATAAACTTGAATAGACTGAATTCTTTTTTTTAAATGTGGCCTGCAGAATGTTCTGCTTTCAGCATTGACGGAATGATTCGGTTGCATATCAGATCAAAATAGTATTTATTGCCAAGTAGGTTTACACCTACCTGGAATTTGTTCTGGTGTATAGGTGCATACAGTGAAACACAAAACATACAAGTACTACACAAACATATTCATGGACTGCCTAACTCATGTAAAATAGCATTTGGCATATCAACCTCACAGTTGGGGTTGAAAGCATGACACAGAAATGAGGCCTCACTGGCTGGGGTGTGATGATAGTTTACTTGGCTTATGTATGCTTATCCTTTAGTTCTCATTATAGCATTGTCCAGGTAATTGGTAAGGCTTGAGTTTTCTTCTACTCTAAAAGTTTCTACACACCCAGTCACACTTGTTCATTGTAGTAAGCATGTGAACAGGCATCATATCTTCAACTGTTGCTCTAAGCCACATGACACAGCAAGGCATCTCTCCCCACCTTGCTAATTTGCAAACAAGGGAGCTGAATGGTTCTCTCTCTGCCCTCATTGGCTAGTTGGCTCATTGTTTCCTCTTTTGATGCACGGACCCTTTGAGCATTCAAGTCATTTAAATTGCCACGTGTAAGGTTGACGGTAAGCTGTCAGATTTCAGAAGTTGGTGATGTTTGCCACATACGACCGAGTATGGGATCCCAAATAGTGGCGTGTCAGAACAGGAATCCAAAAGTAAGTTGTAGTTCCAGGCACCGACTGTCTGCTGCCAATGGGTCATATTGTAGCATCACTAAAATCTTCTAGGCAACCACTATTCATGTAATCTCTCCTGTTACACATCTGTGAAGTTGGTATAAACATGAGTGTGTGAAGGTGAATAATTATATATTCCTTTATTCAGATCCCACAGTGGAAATTTCAAAAATCACAGCAGCGGTGCACATCAGAGCATTAATAAAATGAATTATAAAATACTAAACAAATACTAAAAACAAAACAAAAAATCTAAATACTAATACTGATACTAATACAGGGGAAAGCAAAGTAAAGTGCTGAGTAAAGTGTTGAGTTTACCGGGATCTCCAGCGATCTACTGCAATAATTATATATTTGGAGTCATCGCTTTGAACGATATCAGTGTTGGAAGATGTGTTGTACATTTAAAGGTTTTTAAAAAAGAAACATGGCTTTTAAAAAGAAACTTTGCAGCACAGCTCATGTCGCCGGCATGTGGTTCTGGTTCAGCACAGACTGGCTGCCCGCCTCTTATTAAACTGGTTCTGTGCATCTGAATGCACGTGTTGTTTGTTCATACTTCTTGGCAGCGGAGCAAACCCCAAAGTCAGTTATTGTTGTTTTTGGCACCTCTTTCTGTTTCTATTGTGAATTGGCACAGCCTAAAAGACTCCACAGAAACAATGTCATTGTGTAACCATCACACCAATTTATCACCTGGCCTCCTGTTAACTATGGAATCTCTTTGTTCTCCTGCTAAGCCGTTGCTCCTTTCCTCACCAGCACCTATCTGTTTTGTTTTATTTACTTGCAAAAGCAGAAAAACATCCTTTTCTCGTCCTTGAGCTGCACTTAGCCGCTCAATTGTTTTTGTAATATTAGTGTTTCCAATACAAACCAGCAGCAACAGCCTGGTTTACAACAGGGCTAAGACAGTCTGCAGGGCTGGTGGTACATCAGTACATCAGTGCAGCCGTCGTCTGTTTCTTTACAGGCCCACTTCGTCAAGACGTCGCAAAGCGTGCGATATACCACGGATTCTGTGGATCCCGTGTATCTTTTGCTCCCAGTCCTGGCTTTTGCCGGTTTAATGCTGTGGCCATTCTGTTCACACCCGTCCGATGAGGCTGTAGGTGGTGGGGGGTGTAGCAAAAGCTTGACACAGAGGTCCTGTGGATTACTCTGGTATTCCACGCCTGAATAGCATAAAGCGGTTTGGGAACTGTATGAATACTGATCATCAATAATATGATAATGACCATTGAATCAGGGTTCAAATCGGTCATGGAAAAACCTGAAAAAGTCATGGAATTTTCAAATGGGCATTTATAGGCCTGGAAAAGTAATTGAAAACACGTAATTTAGGCACACATTCAATTCAGTTTATTTTATCACGTGTGTGTGTGTGTGTGTGTGTGTGTGTATGCCTTCACTTTGTGAAGTTACAGATTTGTCCCTCACACAAACATGCTTAACAACACACTTATTATCCTCTAGCTCACCAAGTACATTTCAACCACTTCCAGCAAACACCGTCACAAGGTGAGGACAGTGGGAAGCGTTCTCGAATCTCGATAGAAAGATGGGTGAACCGGATGTCAGCCAAACGAGACAATGACACACTCACACACACTCTCGCTCTCTCAGCCAGGAGCACTCACTCTACAGTCAGAGTAAAGAAAAGAGTCGCATGCATTTAGTTTTAAACAGGCCTCAAGTGGCTGTTCCGGAACTGCAGTTTTGAGCAAGTCTGCGTTGGCTTCATTTCTGCCTCGCTCATCCCACGAGACAAAACCAAGCACTCTCAGGTCATGCCCCAAAATATTAAAATGACTAATACATTACAGCTAATTGAGAAAGCAGCGATGGTCCTTTTTAAAAACTTTTACATTTTTATTTAATGTGACTACAAAAGTCTTACGTCAAAGCAAAGCAGCCTGTGCTTGTGACCTTCCAGCAGTATCAAAGAACAAACAGTCCAAGGCTGCACTTGTTTTGAGGTGGAGGAAAACTAACACCCTTGGCGGAGCTAACAAGCCCGCCTCAGTGAAATAGGAGTGTGCTTATGCATCAGCTTCATCCGATCTTTGAGTGAACAATACCTACTCCGGACGAAGGTATTTGGCTGCAGGTGTTACGCGTTTGGAATTAAGTCTTTTCCATAAAGAAAAGTTCTTCGCAGAGATCAGATTTCGTGATTGATTTATTTCCACATGTGCAGTGACTCAGTGTTTCTTGGCAAAGTATAACCATCCTACATAGTGTTTTAGAGGTCTCTGCTTTTAGCTCAACTTTAACAACGTTTCCATCTGTTTGGTCAAAGTAAAAGGCCTGTTGGTTAGTCACCATCACTTAACTAGAGCCATGTGTTGTCATGCTTCCAGCCTGGTGGAGAGTCCTTTTTTTATTTTATTAATTTTTTTATTTAATTTTACAGTGCTTTATTTATATTTACATTTACATATATGTTTGTGTATATGCTGTGTATATATACATTATATTTTATTTTATGTTATTTTGTATTTTATATTTCACTTTGCACACTTTTACTTTATGCTCTGTCACTTTCTTTCTTTCTTTCTTATACTTATATTTTATTGTGTTTAGTTTTATCGGCTGCTTCTGTTGTCACCAAATTTCCCTTGGGGATTAATAAAGATATATTTAATTTCATTCATTCATTCAGCAAAAGCTAAACCCTACCGCAGTGGGGCTATGTTGTGTCGCTGACCTTTGACAGCGACATAGGGTCTTCTACCCAGCAGAGAGGAGCAAGTACGAAGGAACATTTCTTCAGCATTAGTGCGTTATTGTCCCGTTTTAAACTCCAACCAGGGGTCGTT
>JAYMGU010000596.1:0-12605 GCA_036178185.1 Liparis tanakae | reverse complement strand
GAATGTATTATTGGTCTAATATCACTAATCCTGAGGAAAACTGAGAAACGTCACAGCCACCCCATATTTGGCTCACATTGTCTGGGTGACTGGGTGCTCAATGTACCATTGTCAGATATTTTTTAAAGGAGTATATTCAATTTAAGGACAACCTGCATCCATCCAACACATTGTTGTAATGTCATCAGTTTAAAATACATAAAATACAGTCAATGCCTAGTTAACCGCGGCAGGTTGGCGTCTCACGGTACCGTGGAAAAAGGTGGTTTTAATATTGGCTGGCCAGAATACACACAAGTCCCTTCTGATGCATTCTGGGTAAGGCGGCACAGGCTCTGGTTCTGGTTAGGGTTCTGGTTCTGGTTCTGGTTCTGGTCCAGGTTGTCCAGATTCTGTTCATTTCACACCTAAACTACTGCAACTCTAACCTCACACCAGGACCTGGTCACTCAAGGACGAATAGAGAACTTCATGAGCTGGAATTAGCCAAACTGCACCGAGTAGTCCGAAGCTTCATTCATTCTGTTGGCGGACAAATTTTAGATCAACATTTTAACAGCTTATTTTTTGTATGTCAATTTATTGTGTTGAAACTTTGCATTTTTGAACAGTTGCAGTTAAATACGCGGCTACTCAGTGTTTGCAGTATCCTCTGCTCTCGCATGCAAGAAAGTTGATTTAATGAAAGGAAAATACTATCATTTAATCTGATGGATCACTTTATTCAAATTGAGGATGTTTTTTTGTTATTTGGGGTGATGACAGACATGAAACTCATTCTAAAACTCTTAAGCCAACTCCTTATTATCAGGCTGCTCTATAAGTCTCTCAGGTCAACTCCTTATTATCAGGCTGCTCTATAAGTCTCTCAGGTCAACTCCTTATTATCAGGCTGCTCTATAAGTCTCTCAGGTCAACTCCTTATTATCAGGCTGCTCTATAAGTCTCTCAGGTCAACTCCTTATTATCAGGCTGCTCTATAAGTCTCTGAGGTCCTCCAGTTGATCCTGAATGCTGCAGCTAGTGTTCTCACTAAAATAAGAACAGAGATCACATGATCATCACATCTTAAGGAGCTTGTGGTACCCTGGTCGTTTGACCTGTTTGTCTGAAGCCGGTCCTGCCCCCTGACTCCTGGGCCCTTCTTTGTGCCTCCTGCCTCAAAGGCCTGGCCTCATTGGTCCGGTCTCTTTCGCGATTAATCCTGCCTGGTAGACCGACTTCCTACTTCCGTGGACCTGCCTCCTGGCATGGCCTGATGATTTGTAAGTTGTTATTTTGGGCTATACAAAATAAACTGAATTGAATATGCAACTGACTTTAGGTTTTTATTTATTGGGATTTCTCAACCAACTCCAACAAGAATGAATAACTTTTCATTTAAGCTAGAACTAGATTTACATAAAAAGGTCAACGACGATCAATAAATTCATTGCAGCAAATATTCAGAGATTACTGGTTACGTTGCTGGTTCTGACTTTGCTTTAAACATCGAACATGGAAGCCCATATTGGGCTCTACATCTCGTCAGCGTGTGCAGGTGTGGCAGTATCGCGGCTTCCTTTCCTCTGACCAAGGACCAGAGACTCAGTGTGTCGGAAAGCGAGAGTCGAGCCGCTCCCCAATGGGCACCTCTCTGGAGTCGGCCCATCAAAGCCGGTGTTCTCAGGGTCTACTATTGGTTCACGGAGGACGGCGGTGCCCTCCGGAGAAACTGAGTGGCCGAGTTCAAAGGGCGGTGGCGAGGAGTCGGACTCCACAGCTGAAACATCGTCTGCTGTCGGCTGGAGGAAGGGATCCGTCAAGATGTTTCTGGATACAACTATTAAGATGGAAGAATATATCATTTCAACTTTACACGTCCATTCCATCGTTTGTGTACTGGATGAATGTGCCCAGTGTTATGTCCGACAGGCTGCTGTGATGACTTTAGCTTGTCGAAGGTCTCTTTATCAAGTCACTCTGAGCTACAGCTCAGGAAGAGAAACAAACAGCTGTCATTGGTCAAAGAAACTGGAAGCTATATTTAAAAAGGAACAGCTTTCTGTTCAAAGTGTTTCACGATAAAAGCAGCCTAGAAAAAAGCTTTACTGACCTTGATTAAAGCTGTTCTTCAGATTCCACACTAGAAACAGAAGGTTAGTACTGTTTAACTGAGGGGTCAGTTAAACCTCTTCCTTTAACCCAGCGGTTCTCACTGGGTTAAATGAAGAGTTTTAACAGTGGGGCGCAGTGGTTCTCAAACCAGTTGAACCACTCAAACTGGTTCTCAAACCACTCCATCAGGAAGTGAGGTGGAGAGCACTGACCTCCTGTGGGTCTGTAGTCGTCGTCTGGAGACGAGTTGCGGCTGAACGGACTGAAGCTGGGCATGATGATCAGACCCAGAGAGACGAGGATGAGCTGAAGACACAAACACATCCATCTGGGTCCAACAAGTTGTGTTCTTTACAGTCCGTTTCCAGATCCAAATCTAGATGACATGACACATTATTGTTGGACTTTTCCTTTAATTCTTGAACATTTCTTTTTCGAAGTAAATGTGGGCCTGTGAGATGCAAAGTTCCTGGTTAGATTCTGTCATATTAGAATTACTTCATGGTTATTTAAATGAAAGCTGCGAGCACGGCCAGGGTACTAGCTGGACGTCTGCGATCGTCGGGCCGAGCGTCAACGAGTTAGGCTTTCCTTCTTGCATGGAGTGAAGCTGGAAAAGCATCTTTGTTTCATTTAGATTGTAATGATCACATTTTTATTTTAAAGCAAGAACACATTCAAGTAAAAAACACACAAAAGTAAATGCTTGACTTCCGGTACGATTTCTAGCATGGTCCCAAGAGACTTTTCACTGCAAAGGTATCAAGACCAGACTACCCAACTTTGGGATGAATCGGGTTTAATCTCTAGGAGGAGTTGACTGTTTCACAACAAATGCAGTTATTAAGGGATTGATTGTAGCGCCCCCGAATGTTCAAATATTATTGAAAAAATAGGGTAGGTTAAGAGATGCCATGTGGACATAGGCTAGTAATTTGGTGAGGATAGGCCAAGTGATTTGGAAGTTAGGTGTCTTTACATATTAGGCCACACCCCTTGGATGTTCATTGGTCCATATCCTCTGAATGCAATGAGATATCAACAAGCTGTTGACATATTATGTTCACATTAAACCAATAATGAACCACAGACATGTTTGTATGGATCGGACGAGGCTTTTGTGAACATTTAAAAAAAAGTTTTTTTACAAAATTCAAAATGGTGAAAAATCTAAGTAGGCTTTCTTATGGCCTCCATGAACTTATTTGGAGAGCAGGTCCAAGTGATCATGTATACCAAATGTAAATCAGTTATTGTTGAAAAAAGTCTTAGCTTTTCCTATGAAAGGGGGCGCTAGAGAGATAATCATTTGCCTTTTCCGCGATACCCCAATCAGATCGGTATTCTCACGATCCTGATGGCAGTGGACATTTTGAATGACCCTCCCCTCTCTATGGATAGTGGTATCATCATAATAATAATCATTAGAACAACAATAGGGGTCTCGGGCCCTAATCAGACAAACTACTGACTACCTGGTGATGGACATGTGACACATCTGCTTACACGGCATTCACACTTCTGTATGTCAGCTTTATATTTCTTATTATTTGAATGCAATATTTTGATGTTGAACTGGAGTCAATTACATCTTAATAACGCACACACACACACACACACACAGTGTGTTCCTACCAGTAGGCAGGTGCTGGTCTGGGCTCCTTTACTGACCGTCTGCTTGACCAGAGACTGAAGCCGGCCCAGCTGATCCAGCAGAGACCTGAAGAACATCGCAGAACTTCAGCCTCTGAGCACCAACAGAGCCATGTGACCTCAGAAAGGTCAAAGGGGAAGGTCCTCCACACGGCTGATGAATTCACTCCACTGTTTTCTTTACTTTGCATTTACATTGTCCACAAAAGATACAGGAAGAAGAAGTCCACAGAAAGAAGAAGAAGTCCGCAGAAAGAAGAAGAAGTCCGCAGAAAGAAGAAGAAGAAGTCTGCAGGAAAAGAAAGAAGAAAGAAGTCCAAGAAAAAAAGAAGTCCACAGAAAGAAGAAAGAAGAAGTCCACAGAAAAAGAAGAAGAAGAAGTCCACGAAGAAAGAAGAAGAAGTCCACAGAAAAGAAGAAGTCCACAGAAAAGAAGAAGAAAAAAGAAGTCTGCAGAAAGAAGAAGAAGAAGTCCACAGAAAGAAGAAGTCCACAGAAAGAAGAAGTCCACAGAAAGAAAGAAGTCACAGAAAAAGTCCACAGAAAGAAGAAGAAGAAGTCCACAGAAAGAAGAAGAAGTCACGAAAGAAGAAGAAGTCACAGAAGAAGAAGAAGTCCACAGAAAGAAGAAGAAGTCCACAGAAAAAGAAGAAGAAGTCCACAGAAAAGAAAAAAAAGCGAGAGAATTCAGAAAAGAAGAAAAGTCACAGAAAGAAGAAGAAGAAGTCCAGTAAATGTGGTACAAATTATAAGCGAACAAGAATAAGAAGAGAAAAGTCAACACAATAGAGATGAGGGCACAGTTATGATCTTTTCAAACTGTACGTGCACTCTTTGTTCAACATGCTAAAGCTGCCATGAAACAGTCAACAACAATACAAGAAGCACACATTCTCAGCGGTTCCACGCAGTCATGCAGTCTCTTTTCCATGCTGAGCGCATGCTCCTCAACAACAACAACAAAACAACACTCACACACACGCAGCACACACACATCAGTGCCCTGCTCTCCTCCGGTCATGTTCCTGCACTGCCCCGCCGTCGCACTCCTTTCGCTGTCTGAGCGACTCTTCCTGCGGAACTCAACTCTTTCAGGATTCTTTCCTCTGCCTAAGGATGAAGAATGTCTGCTGAGTCATGTGATCTGACCTGGCTGAGAGCCTGAGACATGTGATCTGACCTGGGTCAGCGGCTGAGTCATGTGATCTGACCTGGGTGAGAGGCTGAGTCATGTGATCTGACCTGGGTGAGAGGCTGAGTCATGTGATCTGACCTGGGTGAGAGGCTGAGTCATGTGATCTGACCTGGGTGAGAGGGTGGTTGCCGGGCAGAGTCACTCCTTCCTGTGCCAGGAGCTTTCGTTCTTCCCCAGTCAACAACTGCAACCAAAGTCCAGCTTCTTTAAAACAACTTCACACACAATGAGCAACGTGCTTCACATAGAAATGAAAAGTCAAAAGTAAAAAGTAAATTAATACAAGCATAGAATATCTAATCTAACCATATTGCAAGCGACACAATAAAGCCCGCCATGTCGTGTGACCAGGAGGCTTCACTGAGGAGAGCGTTGGGTTTAGAGGCAGACGCTGGGGGTCCTCCAGGGTCACCATGTCACCGGTTAGGGTCAGGGTTAGGGTCAGGGTCACCATGTCACCGGTTAGGGTCAGGGTTAGGGTTAGGGTCAGGGTTAGGGTTAGGGTCAGGTTCAGGGTTAGGGTTAGGGTTAGGTTCGGGGTTAGGGTTAGGGTTAGTGTTAGGGTCAGGTTCAGGGTTAGGCTCACCATGTCACCGTCCGGGCTGTGGGGGCCGTCGAGGGTTAGGGTTAGGGTCAGGTTCAGGGTTGGGGTCAGGTTCAGGGTTAGGGTTAGGGTTAGGGTCAGGTTCAGGGTTAGTGTTAGGGTCAGGTTCAGGGTTAGGGTTAGGGTCAGGTTCAGGGTTAGGGTCAGGTTCAGGGTTAGGCTCACCATGTCACCGTCCGGGCTGTGGGGGCCGTCGAGGGTTAGGGTTAGGGTTAGGGTCAGGTTCAGGGTTAGGGTTAGGGTCAGGTTCAGGGTTAGGGTCAGGTTCAGGGTTAGGCTCACCATGTCACCGTCCGGGTTAGGGTTAGGGTTAGGTTCAGGGTCAGGGTTAGGGTCAGGTTCAGGGTTAGGGTCAGGTTCAGGTTAGGCTCACCATGTCACCGTCGGGTTAGGGTTAGGGTTAGGTTCAGTCAGGGTGGGTCAGGTTCAGGTTGGGTCAGGTTCAGGGTTAGGCTCACCATGTCACCGTCCGGGTTAGGGTTAGGGTTAGGTTCAGGGTCAGGGTTAGGGTCAGGTTCAGGGTTAGGGTCAGGTTCAGGGTTAGGCTCACCATGTCACCGTCCGGGTTAGGGTTAGGGTTAGGTTCAGGGTCAGGGTTAGGGTCAGGTTCAGGGTTAGGGTCAGGTTCAGGGTTAGGCTCACCATGTCACCGTCCGGGTTAGGGTTAGGGTTAGGTTCAGGGTCAGGGTTAGGGTCAGGTTCAGGGTTAGGGTCAGGTTCAGGGTTAGGCTCACCATGTCACCGTCCGGGTTAGGGTTAGGGTTAGGTTCAGGGTCAGGGTTAGGGTCAGGTTCAGGGTTAGGGTCAGGTTCAGGGTTAGGCTCACCATGTCACCGTCCGGGTTAGGGTTAGGGTTAGGTTCAGGGTCAGGGTTAGGGTCAGGTTCAGGGTTAGGTCAGGTTCAGGTTAGGCTCACCATGTCACCGTCCGGGTTAGGGTTAGGGTTAGGTTCAGGGTCAGGGTTAGGGTCAGGTTCAGGGTTAGGGTCAGGTTCAGGGTTAGGCTCACCATGTCACCGTCCGGGTTAGGGTTAGGGTTAGGGTTAGGGTTAGGTTCAGGGTCAGGGTTAGGGTTAGCCTCACCATGTCACCGTCCGGGCTGTGGGGGCCGTCGAGGGGAACCTCGGGGGGCAGCTGGTTCTACACAAGTCTGAAAACAACACCTGAGAGCTCCAGCCATCTGTAAACAGGAAGTGACATCACGATGATGTAATCAGGAAGTGACATCACGGTGCAGACTGCAGAGCACACAGTTACCACCATACACATAGAACACACACACACACACACACACACACACACAGAATATTCACCTCATACACATCATATGAACTTTAATGTTTCATTGACTTGTTGACTTCTTCAGCACCAACAATATATTGAATTAACTACATATATATATATATATATATATATATATATATATATATATATATATATATATATATATATATATATATATATATATATATATATATATATATATATATATATTTTTTTGGGCGGTTTAGCTCAGTGGGGAGAGTGGTCGTCCCATGACCAAAGGTAGCAGGCTCGATCCCGTTCTCCCCATTAGTTGCAGCCGAAGTGTCATTGAGCAAGGCACTGAACCCCAGCTGCTCCCGGGCCGGTGCTTCACTGCAGCCCTGCTACTTCATAACGAAGGATGGGTCAAATGCAGACACAAATTTCCCCATTGTGGTATCAATAAAGTATACATTATTATTATATGTATGTATATACATATATATATGTATATATATATATATACATATATATATACATATACACACATAACTAATCTTCAGAATGTTGTTGTTATTGTTGTGATGAAGAGCAGGCTGATGAAGCTTGCAGGAGAACATGGTGAGCGAACAAATGTTTAAATGTCCACGGTTCTGTGATAAGCGTAACCATGGTTACCGTTGAGTTTACAGCCACACCCACGAGCTCGATGGAGATGGCGTTCTCTTGTCGGGTTCATTCTTCCGGCTGATGATGTCATAAACCACCTGATGGACGGGTTGAGGGTTGAGGGTTCTCAAGGGGCCCTCGAGGAGCTGCTGTCGTTCTCACACGACGACTTGGCAGGAAACACCTCTAGTCGACGGCGTGGAGGACGACTCTTCTGACCTGGCTGTCCCTGTAGCGCCTGGAGAGACACAACATCACCCATCAGGCCCCGGGGCTCCTATCACTAGCCATCAGTCTCCGGCCGGGGTACTCCTACCACAGCTTCTTCAGGTCCAGGGCCCAGTCCTGCAGCCGGGTCCTCTGCTGTCGAGCAGGAGAACTTGAAAGCGCCGAGTTGCCAGCTGTCGGCCAACAGACCTCCTTCACCTTCACCTCCTTCTTCAAACCTCCAAAGGGTTCTGCATCCATGACCTAAAAACATCACAACTCAAATACTATACACACACACATTAAGGGGCTGAGTATACATACACACATATATATACACACACACATATATGTGTATATTTATATATATACATATATATAAATACATACTTACATACATATATACACATACATATATATTTATCTATATATATATATATATATATTTACATATATATATATACATATATATATATATATATATATATATATATATATAGTGTTTCTAACATTATAACAGCCCCCCTGATATATATTTACATACACACACAAACATATATATATAGGAGTATTGAGGCGTTTCTGACAGGAATAAAGTCCAAAGCTCAGAAACATCCAGAGAATCTACACACACAAATAGTGAAGTGAGTCATCAGGAACACACACACACACACACACACACACACACACACACACACACAAGGAACAGAGGAGGAGGATATCCTGTAGGTAGGTACACGCACACACACACACAGACACACACACACACACACACACACACAGACACACACACATACATACACAGACACACAGACACACACACGGGGGAACAGAGGAGAGGACATCCCAGGTAGGTACACACACACACACACACACACACACACACACACACACACACACACCAATGGCAGCATTATACATCCATCATCACAACTGAATACAACCTGATACGCTTCAAAGGAGAGTAAGCTCCTGTGAAGAAAAACGGTGACTTGGAATCAGAAAAGACTAATAGGCTGGTCCTGGGGTCAGAGGTCAGGGGGTCAGAGGTCAGGGGTCTGCTATATGTAGTGAGTACTAGTACCTGTTGAGTTCCTGATCATACTTCATAATTAATAACCCGAATGATTTATACTTCAATAAGTAGTAAACTGATTCCTGCATCTTAGTACTTATGTTGATCCTAAATACTTCTGTACTTCTGGACTTCAGTAACAAGTTCTTAAGAGTACTTCCAGACTGTAGTATTAGTACATTTAGAGACATGGAGTTAATACAATGAGATGACCAGAGCAAGCACTACTGTGAAGGTTGAGTTCTCCTTATACCTCCTGTCATCACAGTCCTCAGACCCTCTCAGATTCCCCCAGACCCTCTTTTCAGACCCTCAGACCCTCTCTTCAGGACCCCCCTCAGGTTCCTCTCAGACCCTCTCCTAGACCTCAGACCCCTCTTCTAGACCCCCTTAGGACCTTCCCTAGATTCCCTCTTCAGACCCCCTTAGACCTTCTCAGACCCTCTTTCAGACCCCCTCAGACCCTCTTCAGACCCCTTCAGACCCCCTTAGACCCCTCTTTCAGACCCTCAGACCCTCTTTCAGACCCCTCAGGACCCCTCTTCAGACCTCTAGACTCTTTTAGGACCTCTCTTCTAGATCTCTCAGGACCTCTTCAGGACCCTCAGACCCTCTTTCAGACCCCCAGCAGGGAGAACCAACACGACTACTTCTTTCCAGCTGTCAGTCCGAGTTCCGCCTGTTCGACGTTGTTTTCTTTCTTCTTTTTTCTTTCTTCTTCTTCTCTCTCTTTTGGATTCATTGTTGGTCGGTACAAGTGAACAGAAGCGCCCCTAATGTCAGCGGTGGAACTATTCAGGTCTTTCAGTAAAAGTCGGTAACACTTTATTACTCTTGATGTTACAAATAAAAGTATAAATGTTTAAAAAATACAGGAATGGAATAAATATAAGTTATAAATAAACAGATGTTAATAGAGGTTCGGACCGCCCAGCTCATTTGAATATATGGACACGTAAATGTCACAAATAAATTAAGAAATACGTGTGGACACATAAATAGAGAAATATATTTATTTAATGATGTCCTATTGATTTATAACTTATATTTATTCATTCCTGTAGTTATACATTTATTCATGCATTCATTTATTTGAGTCATTTTGAGTCCTCCATAGTTATGGGATGCTAAATGGTTGAAGGTTATATATTTGAAATATCTCACTCATGTTCCTCACATTAGAGATATAAATTCAACTAAAACATGTATATCCTTGTTGTTAACAATATGTTGAAAGAAGCAATGGACTAATTTGAAGACCTGACGAACAAATACCCAGACATGTTAGGTTTAGACTGGAGTGAGACATGTTAGGTTTAGACTGGAGTGAGACATGTTAGGGTTTAGACTGGAGTGAGACATGTTAGGTTTAGACTGGAGTGAGACATGTTAGGTTTAGACTGGAGTGAGACATGTTAGGTTTAGACTGGAGTGAGACATGTTAGGTTTAGACAGGAGGAGTGAGACAGGTTAGGTTTAGACAGGTTAGGTTTTGACAGGGGTGAGACATGTTAGGTTTAGACAGGTTAGGTTTAGACAGGGGTGAGACATGTTAGGTTTAGACAGGAGAGTGAGACAGGTTAGGTTTAGACAGGTTAGGTTTGGACTGGAGTGAGACATGTTAGGGTTTAGACAGGAGGAGTGAGACAGGTTAGGTTTAGACAGGTTAGGTTTAGACAGGAGTGAGACATGTTAGGTTTAGACAGGAGTGAGACAGGTTAGGTTTAGACAGGAGTGAGACATGTTGGGTTTAGACAGGAGTGAGACATGTTAGGGTTTAGACAGGAGTGAGACATGTTAGGTTTAGACTGGAGGAGTGAGACATGTTAGGTTTAGACAGGAGTGAGACATGTTAGGTTTAGACAGGAGTGAGACATGTTAGGTTTAGACAGGAGTGAGACATGTTAGGTTTAGACAGGAGTGAGACATGTTAGGTTTAGACTGGAGGAGTGAGACATGTTAGGTTTAGACTGGAGGAGTGAGACAGGTTAGGTTTAGACAGGTTAGGTTTAGACAGGAGTGAGACATGTTAGGTTTAGACAGGAGTGAGACAGGTTAGGTTTAGACAGGAGTGAGACATGTTAGGGTTAGACAGGAGGAGTGAGACAGGTTAGGGTTAGACAGGTTAGGTTTAGACAGGAGTGAGACATGTTAGGTTTAGACAGGAGTGAGACAGGTTAGGTTTAGACAGGAGTGAGACATGTTAGGGTTAGACAGGAGGAGTGAGACAGGTTAGGGTTAGACAGGAGTGAGACATGTTAGGTTTAGACAGGAGGAGTGAGACAGGTTAGGTGAAACTCCTCTGTGGTTTTAGAAAATCCCAAAATGCGTGATAGCTAATAATCCAGACTTTGATTTGAATGTCTTTATGTCACAATCAGCGGATGAAGGAACACAGAGCTGAAGGTTCACCAACGGTTTGGATCTCTGGGGAGTGAGAAGAGAACCAATCACAGAACATTGATCCTGGAACCGTACATGTTTAACAAGTCTGCGTCTGTTTAACAAGACTTGTCCTTGTGTCCTGTGGACAGACGGTCCCCCTGCAGATGGACTCATCTTCATTTGACTGACCTCACAGAAACAGGAAGTCCAGGTACTTTAGTCATTAAACCTCTGAGGCGAACACTCCCAAACTGATCCTGCTCAGCGGAAGGCGCTCATGGTGGGCGGGCAGTGGCGCCGACCGCCGCGGATTTGCCTGTCCCGCTGAAGACGGTGTTCTGGTCGCTGTCCAGCTTCCGGACTCTGGACATCATCAGGCTGGAGTTGTGCTCGTGCCGCGTGTTTGATACCTGAGAAACAGGCAACGCCATTGTTCATAGCCATTGGGCACTACTGCTCTTCAAACAAAATAAGTGAACACAGCAGTAGTCCTTTAAGAAGCTACCCCACCAAAATAAAAAAACCAAACAGATAGACTGTTGACATCATCTGACCAACAGTTAGTTTTACTGTGAAAAAACCGTCAGGACAGCAACTTGAATCCTTGTTTTACATACGCCTAATAATTCATTTGGGTTAGTTAGTGTTAGGGGTAGGGATATGGGTTAGAGGTAGGGATTAGGAGTAGGGGTATGGGTTTGAATCTGAGTGAAGGGACTCACTGAATTTAGGTCGGAGCTCCACCCTCTCCTGGTCGTCCATGTTGTCCAGGATGGTGTATTTGGTTTTCTTCCTCACTCTGGTGTGTCTCCTCCTGAAAATAATGGACACAAACTGTTAAGGGTGAGCAAGGCGTGGACCCAAAAGCAAAACGAGGAGTTCTTTCAAAAATAAAAAGGCTTCTTTCATATAGTGCTGAGCAGAATCAAAGTCTGGCAACAGGAGACAAAACAAAACGATCGACAACATGAACAGGTAAGAGGGTTAGGCTAAGAAGTCTAAAAGGGAAGTGCTAATTGGTGACGAGTCTCAGCTGCTCCGGCAATCACCGCCGGGAGGGAGTCAGCCACACCTAGTGGACGCAAGGACAGGAACAGAAAATACAGGGAAAACATAACACAAACAGGAAGTTCAGCATCACAGAGAACCTCAGTAAGCAGAGGCCGCTATGTGCGATGTACTGTAATGTAATGTGGTAATGTAATCCACTTATTGTTACTGTAATGTAATGTAATGTAATCCACTTATTGTTACTGTAATGTAATGTAGTAATGTGAAGTAATCCCAGCGTCGGTGACATGAGCGTGTGATGTCACATATCCTAGTCAGTGAAAGGTTCTGGTCTGTTCTGTCCATCCTGGAGAGGGTCCTGCTCTGTGGCTCTCTTGAAGGGTTCTTCCCTTTTTCCCCTGCAGTGGTTTTCTTTGTTTTTGGGGAGTGGTTCCTGATCCAATGTGAGGTCAAGGTCAGAGATGT
>JAYMGU010000595.1:0-12606 GCA_036178185.1 Liparis tanakae | reverse complement strand
TCCATGTAGCTAGTCTCTGGAAATGATGCTAAGCTAACAACATAGCACTTCCGGTATCCACTGAATATGACATTCTTTACATATGTAGACATCATGCAAATCCTGTTTCTCACATAATAGGTGGCGCTATAACTATGTAAACATGGAGTTGTGTACGGCCTGAACCAACAACTTGGAGTCAGAACAACTTCCTCTTTCTTGGAGAACTGCACAACATGGGCGTGTAATGTGCACACCTGCTGCACATTTGGAGGCATAAAAAGGATAGGTGCACAGGGGGGAGGGGGGGGGGGCGGTGCTGATGACTTCCACGAACATTGACGTTTTATGATAATCTATAGTTCCTCTAATCTGAAGTCAGTGATAATAGTAATAACTATAAATTGTCATTGTATATAATATAGTTATTCATGAACCAACTTCCTATTTTGGCGTGAACAAGTCTTCAAGTCTTGTGTGCTCGACTGAGCCATGCGTCTGTTCCTTGAGTCTGTTCTGCCTCTCACGACTGTCCAGACAGGATTTACAGCTTGAGGCTTTTTATTTGGCCTTAAAAATAAGATGTTGACCTTACCATGACCTTGACCTTTGACCCGATCGATCCCAAAATCTAATCAAATGGTCCCTGGATAATAACCAATCATCCCACCAAATGTCATGCGATTCGGTTTAATACATTTTTACTTATGCGAATAACACACACACACACGTACACACGTACACGCGCACACACGCACTAACGCACACACCCACACACGCACACACACACACATACAAATACGCGGCGATCAAAACATTACCTTCCGCATTTCAATGCGAAGGTAATAAATTAAACTAAACTAAACTAAGGGGTTAAAATAGGGCCCCATTTGTGAATCCCACAGAACACAACCCATCGGCGACGTGATGGTAATATCACTTGCGCCCCCACCCGGGAGTGGCGTAGGCGATTCTGAATCGCCTACCGCCCACCTCTCCTGTAAGATTCACAAATAATGAACTAAACTAAATTAAATTAAATTAAATTAAACTAAACTAAACTAAACTAAGGGGTTAAAATAGGGCCCCATGTGTGAATCCCACAGAACACAACCCACCCCAGGATGGGGTGTAGGAGTAATCACACAAGGTGATTCTCGCCAAACCGTCCCACCCCGTTGGGGAGGTAGGCGATTCATAAACACATTGCCTATGAATCGCTCCTCCCTTGGAGACGCTTCAGAATCGTCTAGCCCCCTCCCGAGGTGGGGCGGCGTGATGATAATCACGAACGCCCCATCGGCGACGTGATGGTAATATCACGAGCGCCCCCACCCGGGAGTGGTGTAGGCGATTCTGAATCGTCTACCGCCCACCACTCCTGTGAGATTCAAAAATCCCTGCTCTTTGCTGGAAATCACTTCTACTTATAGACTCTGGTTCAGTGCTCCGTGACGTCACTAGCGACGTCGCAGCACACAACAAAGCGCATACATGTCGTGACAATGTTTCCACGGTGACGGACAAGGTCAGAGAAATCATAGGTTAGGGCACTTATAAGCTAGATAGATTCACACTCAAAAAAATTAAATGTAGGATTTACTTAATAAAATCCTCGTAACAATTTGCACTAACACTAACTAAGTAACTTTTACTGTTGAAGGATTGAGTAAATCCTACTAGACAGGGTTAAGTATAACTTACTTAATTTTAGACTAAATAACCATGAAAATACTAAGTAACTGTTACTTAATTATGCTTAAACATAAGTAATATTTATTTAGCTAATTAAGTAAAGTCTACTTAACTTTTTCACAAACAGGAATTTCAATGTTATGAAATTATTAAGTAAACTCTATCATTTAGAGCTAAGTAGATTTTATTATACTTTTTCATTTGCAATTACTTAATTGTATATTACATTACTTATTATAATTATGTATATGTTCTTAATACTCTATTGATGAATGTTAATTGTTATACATCACAAATCACAGCCATATTGCAATTCAAATCCTTTATTTTGTCAACAAATAAAACATTACATTTTATAAAAACTTGTTTTTCTTAACAAAAAAATTCAGTGTCGAGAAGTTCACACTTATAGGATTCACACTTGTTTAACGCAATGCTGGAGGGTAAGCAAGGTTCATTGCGTAAACAAGCCCCATAAGCAACATGCAAGCTTTGGCAGTACTTGTCTAGGGTGGACCCAAACGCACGACTCAGGAGACAGAAAAAGCTGATAAAGATGCTTCACTTAAAGTATTGTTAGGAACGAAACAGAACAAATCAATGAGAACACAGTGGACCGCTCAAGGGCTTGGTCTGAGAACACAAGACGATCTGGCAGAGCGCAAGTGGAAGTGAGAGAGCTAAATAGTGAGGGACTAATGAGGGGATGGGCTGCAGGTGAGAAGGGTGTGAGGACCAGGTGAAGGTAATGAGGGACTAACGAGGGAGTGATCGGGGTGCCGGAGTGAATGCAGATTGCACGGGTCGATTGATTCAAACGCGATAGACGTTTTGATTAGGGCTGTCAGTGTTAACGCGTTAATCTATACGATTAATTTGTCTGCGTTAACGCACTAAAATATTTTAACGCAATTAACTCAACTTTGTTTATTTCCGGTGTTCGTTGATGTTTGTGCACTTTTCTGAGTGTCAAGCCGCGGCAGTGTGTCTCACACGGTTTCCGTTTTGAAAACTATGAGTTTTCCGCGAAAATACCGAGCAGAAATCAGTTTAAACTCGTGGATTAATAAATCGGGTTTCCTCCTGCGCTCCTTCCTCTCGTCTGCTCCGCTCCACAGACACACAGAGGGGCGACGTGTCGGTGACGCGGCACGGAAAGAACTCGTCACACGAAACCCTTCACCGTGATTTGTCAATCTGTTTGTCTGTCAACATTTTGCGGAAAAAAAACCAATGAAAACTCAGTAAAACACAAAGGACCCGCCCATCTCACAGGTGAGGCTCATTAGCAGCCTGTCAGCCAGAGGAGACAGAACACGAGGAGGACAATGAGCCTCATATAGAGATGAGATTGTTCTCATGTTTGATGTAGAACACGTGGGGTTGTGTAATATATGCAAAAGGCTTTAAAAGGTGAATTAAAATATTTTTGTAAAATGTATAAAATGCCCCCAGCCTCCAGAGTGACACATGTGAATGCGAGTCAGTTTCCTAGGCCACTGGTTCTGCTGCTGTAAAGATGACAGGACCAATGTGTCTCTAATTCACCTTGTTTTACTAATCTGATGTTTCACTGAAGAAACAATTTATCATATACAATATTAAATACCTGGCTGGCCCTTTATAGGTCGGAGCCTCTCTGAAACACAGCTCTGTGTGAAGTTGTCTTTAACAGCAAATACTATCAATCAAGTATTTAAAATACACACTGTCTGAAGTGATTACTGCTTCATTTAGAAGATTTAGTCTTTAGAAGAAAAAAAAACGATATTTGCGATTAATCGCGATTAATGAATTTCAAAATGTGCGATTAGTTAATTTTTTTTAATCAATTGACAGCCCTAGTTTTGATTAATTAAAATGTACTTACCTTTTTCAGTTTATGTTCAGTTATTATATAACATGTAAACAGTATGAGAAATTGGGGAGTAACATTTACTCTTCCTGCAGTTAATTTATTGTATGTTTTGATTAATTAAAATGTACTTACCTTTTTCAGTTTATGTTCAGTTATTATAAAACATGTAAACAGTATGAGAAATTGGGGAGTAACATTTACTCTTCCCGCATAGTTAATTTATTGTATGATTAAAATGTGTAACTTTTACTTAATAAAGTCTAGTAATCAGTGAATTGTATTAATACAATGTAGAATATAAACCAATTAATTAAGTAGAATTTACAACACCACCAAATCATTTTTTTGAGTGCAGCCTCGACCCTTTCAGTGAATACATATATATATATATATATATATATATATATATATATGTTTTTTATTTTATTATTTTAAAGCCGAAGACTTTAAGTTTCCAAAGCTCCGCCACTAAACGCCACACGCTGTGAGAGCGCTGCGCAACGCATTGCGTGCAGACATGAAGTATCGATAGTAAAAATATGCAAAATTATATCGTTGTTAACGTACGGGTACCTTGTTAGTATCGATACACCGTGCAGCATGACAGCAGTAGATGAAGCGGGCTGACGTTCAAGCTAACCCGAACCCCCAATGTAGACATCTTAACGCTGATTGGCCAAGACTCAACACGTCCCATCAAAGATCTTTTATTGCGAAGAGCATCTCACTCCAATCTCATAACCGCCGGCCGGTCACAGGAAGTGTTTGTCACAGAATAGTGTAAAACAGCAACCAAGGCACAACACCAACGTCCATGGGGGAAATTTGAACAAAACCCTTGTTAAGAAATCATGCTGCCTGCCACAATGATATTCAAAGTATCCATATTTCTGAGGGGAACTTAATTTTTTGTAAAGACATTATTTTATCAGACACGGGGAGCGCCCTCTTTACAGGATATCTGGGGGTCGGCTGTAGCTCAGTGGTCCACAAGGTGCCCGGTTCTCCCCAGAGTTGCATGTCGAAGTGTCCTTGAGCAAGACACTGAACCCCCAGTTGCTCCCTGGCTGCTTCACTGCAGCCCACTGCTCCTTAATAACTAATGATGGGTCAAATGCAGAGAAGAAGGTCCCCACGGTGATCAATAAAGGATACATTATTCATATTATATATATATATATATTCTTTGTACACTAGGAGGCGCCATACCTCTTTTAATAAGAGTGTAAACCAGGGGTGTCAGACGTACGGCCCGCGGGCCGAATCAGGCCCGCGAACGGGTTTAATCCGGCCCGCGAGATGATTTTGATTTTGCAAAGCAGGAAAAAAAAAGCTTCAATTTTTCAATGAAAAAAACCTGCTGTTCTAAATGTGTCCACTGGATGTTGCAATAGCAATTATGTTAAGCAAGCAAACTGTATATACCGGGCCTGAGCAAGAAGGCTACCGCTAGTCCGGAGCTAGCTTGTCATTCTGGCTGTGTCTGACCAACATACCGCAGACATGAAGCGGTTCAAAGATAAAATAACGGGACTATTATGGGAGTTTGAGCAACGCTTTCAGATTGGCTGTTGTGTAGCCCATTTCTTCTTTTTGATTGGCTGATAAGTGACATCTCACGGCAGAACTCCAGGCGGTTGATTCCTCCACGGTGAGCGGCTCATATCTGCGCGGCTCATATCTGCGGCACATTAAAACATTAAAAAGCCAAGAGTTTTTTTAAGCGTGAGAAATACGATGTGTGGCGGGAGAGCGTGAGTTAAGACCGACATGCGTGAGTCTCACGCTCAATGCGTGAGGCTTGAGAGCTCTGCATATCTTTGTGAGCAAGTGTTCTCTGTAATGAGCATCAATAGAACAAAGCTGCGCTCAAGGCTCACGCACAAGCACTTGAATGGCATCCTGAAATTGGCTGCCACTCAGGATGTGGCGCCTGATATTGATGCCCTTGTGAAAGCTAAAAGATGCCAGGTTTCAGGAGTGAACTAAACAATGGGTAACCCCACATAAAATGCTGCATGAGACACTGCACCCTGATATAGTTCTGTAAAAATGAAAGTGTGTGATTTACAGTGTGTGAATTAACTGTAATAATGTCAGTCACTTTAGTTCATAATAGCTCAGCCTACAAGGTAGGGAGTAACTCAACCCTCTTGAATAGTTTCTACCTCAGTTTGTATGGTTTGTTGAGTTACCACAGGATTAATATGTGGAAATGACAAATGAGGTATTTGATACCTATAAGAGTTGTTTTGTTTATTTTGTATTGTGTTCAATCCCAGATAGGCTGTGACTTTAATGGCTTTGTAGATACACTGAGACAAAGTCTAAGTTCCGAATTGCACACATTTTTTCCAATTGTTTTGTCAAGAGGATTATTTGTGGTGTGTACATTTTCAGAATGTGCTTATACTATTTTGACCAAAGAAAACAATCAAACAATCTGAAGTTGTCATTATTTTTAAGTTTTTATGCCATCATTTCACCGGTCCGGCCCACTTGAGAATAGATTTTCCTCCATGTGGCCCCTGAGCTAAAATGAGTTTGACACCCCTGGTGTAAGCCTTACTACAAAATAAAATCCCATCAGAAAAAATATAACTTTATCATTGCTAAGGAACTTAGCAGTAGTCTTCTGCCACAGATTACAACAACATACACACTGCATGTACTACATAAATGGTTTATAAAAAATATATATTATAAAGTGGTTAATCAACAGTTACTACAATCAATAATCTTGATATTCTATATATAATCAACAATATCACTCATAGCGTGAGTCCTGTGGCTCAAAGTCAAAGGTAGGCAAAACAAAAGGGTGTCCTGGACATGAGGAGACCATCATGAAGTCAGTGTAGCAGTGTCCTGGACATGAGGAGACCATCATGAAGTCAGTGTAGCAGTGTCCTGGACATGAGACCATCATGAAGTCAGTGTAGCAGTGTCCTGGACATGAGACCATCATGAAGTCAGTGTAGCAGTGTCCTGGACATGAGACCATCATGAAGTCAGTGTAGCAGTGTCCTGGACATGAGAATGTCATGAAGTCAGTGTAGCAGTGTCCTGGACATGAGAATGTCATGAAGTCAGTGTAGCAGTGTCCTGGACATGAGACCATCATGAAGTCAGTGTAGCAGTGTCCTGGACATGAGACCATCATGAAGTCAGTGTAGCAGTGTCCTGGACATGAGACCATCATGAAGTCAGTGTAGCAGTGTCCTGGACATGAGAATGTCATGAAGTCAGTGTAGCAGTGTCCTGGACATGAGAATGTCATGAAGTCAGTGTAGCAGTGTCCTGGACATGAGAATGTCACTTCACCACTCCTGTGGACACTAAGGCCGCATACAGCTTCTTAGCCGGCCGGGTGACCTCTCCCGATGTAGATGCTGCAGTACAAACAGCCATGCTCCGGTCTCTCTTTCTCTTTACTCCCTACACAAACAAAACACTTTAGACTTTCCAGCCGTCATGTGCTGATCAAAACAAGACTCTTTCAGTGACTTCTCTTTATAAGCTCTAGTATTCTGGTGTTAACATGAGTTGTACATACGTAATTGTTGCTGGGGGTCCAGTCATGGTGGTACCGAGCGTGGAAGCGTTTCTCACCATCGGCCTGTTGGTAATACTTGGCCTGCTCTTTGTTGGACAGAGACTTCCACGGTGGCAAGAGGACATTAATTAGAGCAGGCTCCCATGTCCTGAAATACATGTGAACTTTAACAGGTTTCGGTATATGATAATGCCCCAAAAAGGCAGTCGAATTAAAGAATAGACATGACAGTTTGTCAGTGCTTTAGGCTGCGTTTGTTATCCTGCCAGGGGGAGAAATATCTCTTAAAATTAAGTAAAAATGTGCTTAAGGAGGACATTCATAAAGTAGCAAACTTAAAATGAGCAACCATGATTTCACGCACACTTAAGTGTTGGTTGCATCTTCTGACATTTTAAACATGTTTTACTGGTAGGCCACTCAGATTAAAAATGTCCTACTCTACAGAAAGCAACTTGAAAAAATGTCATATTTCCTTTCTCCAGACAGACTTCAGCTTTACTTAAAAGCTTTTTTAAATGTGACTGGCATCCCGACATGCCCGCTCATATTGCCTAACACAGTGGTTCCCAAACTTTTTCTGTCAAGACCCCCTTTGATGATATAGGAACATTGGACGAATAATAAGTACATATCACTTCACAGTTTATTCTTCAGTTTGTTTAACTGGGAAAAAAATAGCAATAATAAAATATATATAAAATAAAAAATATATAAAATAATTTGTAAATACAATTACCCCCCACTTTGGGAACCACTGCATTAAAGCAAAATGGGAAAAGGAATCTGGGATAGATATTTCTGAGGAAGAATGGACATTAATATGGGGGTACCAATGGAAATGTACCAGTTCAATGAGCTGGCGAGAGTTTAACTGGAAAAATGACACAAGATATTTCATTACACCATCTCAGACATCTCACTATAGCGATACCACTCCTGAATGCTGGAGAAAATGTGGACACCAAAGCGCAAACCATTATCACATCTTCTGGGACTGTCCCATTATTAAACACTTCTGGAAGGCGGTACACAATACTTTACAGGACATCTTACGCGAGGACATCCCTTTGGACTTTAAGATTCTGTACCTTGGAAATTTACCTCAGAGTTGGCCGAAAGGGGACAGACTCTTGATTAATGCATTGCTGGTGGCCAGCAAAAAGTCTACTAGAAAATGGTTACTACCAGAGTGTCCTACAATTACATCTTGGAGAGACATCGTAACGGATATCTACAGAATGGAGCAGATCACAGCTCATGTCAATCAAAGAACAGAAACATTTCTTAAACACTGGCAAAAGTGGTGCAACTATGTCACAGATAAATGGCCTGACTGTATTTCTTTACTCTATGGAAAATGATTTCTCCCTACTTTATTTATTATTAGTATTAGTTTTATTACTATGGTATTGTTTCTTTATTTGCATGTGTTTTTTCTTCTTTTTTTCTTCTTTTTTTGGCCTGTACTTCTCTATGTACAAAGAATCTGAAAAATTTAAATATGTGTATGTGAGATTTTGAACACTAATAGAATACAAAAAAAAAAAAAAAAAAGCTGCTCAGCCATTGGTCCACTGAAAGCTGCTCAGCCATTGGTCCACAGAAAGCTGCTCAGCCATTGGTCCACTGAAAGCTGCTCAGCCATTGGTTCATTGAAAGCTGCTCAGCCATTGGTCCACTGAAAGCTGCTCAGCCATTGGTTCATTGAAAGCTGCTCAGCCATTGGTTCATTGAAAGCTGCTAAGCCATTGGTCCACTGAAAGCTGCTCAGCCATTGGTCCACTGGAAGCTGCTCAGCCATTGGTCCACAGAAAGCTGCTCAGCCATTGGTCCACTGGAAGCTGCTCAGCCATTGGTCCATTGAAAGCTGCTCAGCCATTGGTCCACTGAAAGCTGCTCAGCCATTGGTTCATTGAAAGCTGCTCAGCCATTGGTCCACTGAAAGCTGCTCAGCCATTGGTTCATTGAAAGCTGCTCAGCCATTGGTCCACTGAAAGCTGCTCAGCCATTGGTTCATTGAAAGCTGCTCAGCCATTGGTTCATTGAAAGCTGCTCAGCCATTGGTCCACTGAAAGCTGCTCAGCCATTGGTTCATTGAAAGCTGCTTAGCCATTGGTCCACTGGAAGCTGCTCAGCCATTGGTCCACTGAAAGCTGCTCAGCCATTGGTCCACTGAAAGGAAAAAAATAGCAATAATAAAATATATATAAAATAAAAAAATATATAAAATAATTTGTAAATACAATTAACTTAATTTCAAACAAAGTGCAAACAACATATACTGTATTTCCTCACATTGAACAGCAGGTTTTCTCAAACAATAAAATAACATAATTATGAACAAGGTGTGCAGGTCTACATGGTACATTTTATTTTGTGATCATATTCCTATGTATATTCCTATTCATATATATCAGTGACTGGTGTGGGCTTGCTTTGCTTTACAGATTTTGTCAAAGCGGGTTGCTGGTTGGAGATAGCTACACTCATTCATTTAGACCAGGGGTGCTCAATACGTCGATCGCCATATCGCGGCGTAGTGTTGGTAGATCGCATCACAGAAAAATAAATGTGCCGCCCCGAGTAACTTCCTCTATAGCGCCAGATTACAGCAGAAGCGTGTCATTTCTGTCACCCGTGTCGCGTTAACAGTCCTCCGCTCGCGGTCTCGCCCCGCAAAGCCTCGCTGGCTTGCGCGCATCGTCGGGGCGGAGCAGAGAAAAGTCACGAGCACCCCCCGTCGATCGTCTTGACTTGGTCACATTATAAGTAGCTCGCATGCTGAAAAAGTGTGCCCACCCCTGATTTAGACCAGTCACAAATCTGTCCATCTTTGTACATACTTCCTTCTCTTATCTTTATCTTTCTCTGTCGCTGCGTATCTTTCGCTCTGTGTCGCTGTGTGTCTCTTCTCCTCGCGCTCCTCACTCTCGCTCGGCGCGCCCTCGCCTCTCTCGCTCTCTCGCTCGCTCTCGCTGGTTTTTCCACAGTCGGTCTGTGACATGAGCCGCTCTGGTGGCGTGGTTGGAACACAGTGCATGTCACGTTGGTTATTTTATATTGTTTTACCGGTGTATGTGTGCGTCTGTGTGTGTGGGTTGGTGATGAAGCCGCGACCCCCCTGTAGTACCACCGCGCCCACTGGCCTAACACACTTTAAAAAAAATAGTCAACACCTCCAGTCAAAGTACACCCTTCTTTTGACTTCACGGTTTAATTGAACAAAACCTTGTGAACAGCTTTTCATGTTGAAACACTCCAAATATTACAACATATTCATTTAGCCAAAAACATTGAGTTATCAAAAAAGATGTTCAGTGAAGTTTAAACAATGTTTTCACATACTACCGTCATGCAGTAAGTAATACAAATTGTATTCATGTAAAAACATACATACACACATAAAATGAAGTGCATTATGAGCCACACCACAGCATGCATAATGCACAGCAAACAAAAAAGCACATTAGATGGGGAGAATATAGAATAGAAAAAAAGAACAAAGCATGCAACACACGGGTGGCTTAACTTAAACGCTTTTGATGAATAAAGAGTTCTGCTTGTGTAACAAACGAAGACTGGAAAGAGCAACATTTGAAGCGTGGGGTATCTTTTATTCCTCATTAATAAAGAAAGCAAATTAACTTGCCAAAAAAAAAACTTGTATTTCTATGACCCCCAAAAAGAAATGAAAAAAGGGCGTCTTTACAGCCTTCCATGGGAGAAAGAATAATCCAAAAGCAGAGAAAGTGACGTTTGGCGTCCGACGTGCACTTTCACCATTTCTACTAAATGAAAAGCATGTTGCCGATTCATTTACCAACTTGCACGAGAAGACATCCTAGGCTGCGGAAGACAGCTCGCTGCTGATGTCTGCCATCATGCTGTGAATCCAAAGGTCCTTCTCCTCGTACGTGGTGTCCACCAGGTAAACGGTCAACCTGCATTGCCACAGCTGAGCGGTGACCTCGGACACGCTGTCCACCTGGGCCACCAGCGCGCGATTCTCCACGTGGTTCCTGAATAACATGGAGGCCTCCTCTGACCACTGGGCCTGGGTATTACCTGGAAAACAGACAGGGGCAGGGTTCTTACACATGTTGACCGATGGATTTCCAGGACTTTTCCATGACTTTAAACCACATTTCCATGACCAAACTGAAATCTCGGTTTATACATGAAAAAGTAAGAACATTTTGTATTTAAACAATGTGAATTCCAAAGCATACAGTAGGCCTATACATTTAATGAAACAAATGACTAAGAGACACGGTTTTATTTAAAGAATAAACATTTGCTTCGAGTTATGGCCGTCAAACTTTCCAGTTAAGGTGCGTTCACTTGCAACGCGGGAAAAAAAGAAATTGCTCCGTCAGTATGAGAGCGCACGCCGCTTATATTTTGAGTCTTTCTTTCTAAAGCATATACATTATTTCAAACTCGATGTAAATGAACAAGTGAATATAACAAATTTCCATGACTTTTCCAAAACTTTTGTGATTTAAGTTTTTTTCCATGACTTTTCCAGGCCTGGAAATGATAATTTTAAAATTCCATGACTTTTCCAGGTTTTCCATGACCGTACGAACCCTGCAGGGGGCTAGTAATCCACATAACATCCCAAGCTGCTCCGCCTCGTGTTATCAAAGTGGGAATCCATTAACCAGAGCCGACGGCTGAGAAGAGAATATCCGAGCTTGGGCTTGTACAATTCCAGACACATTGAAGGTGGAGCGTTTCCATGGGAATACAAGCTTTTTATGGGCAGACGAGGGACATTATATCTGCATCAAGCTGTATCTAGACGTCATGTACAGATGATTCTGCCATGTGGTTTCGTAAGCTAGCATTGAACATTAAAAAATAGCAATAATAAAATATATATAAAATAAAAAATATATAAAATAATTTGTAAATACAATTACCCCCCACTTTGGGAACCACTGCATTAAAGCAAAATGGGAAAAGGAATCTGGGATAGATATTTCTGAGGAAGAATGGACATTAATATGGGGGTACCAATGGAAATGTACCAGTTCAATGAGCTGGCGAGAGTTTAACTGGAAAAATTACACAAGATATTTCATTACACCATCTCAGACATCTCACTATAGCGATACCACTCCTGAATGCTGGAGAAAATGTGGACACCAAAGCGCAAACCATTATCACATCTTCTGGGACTGTCCCATCATTAAACACTTTTGGAAGGCGGTACACAATACTTTACAGGACATCTTTCGCGAGGACATCCCTTTGGACTTTAAGATTCTGTACCTTGAAATTTACCTCAGAGTTGGCGAAAGGGACAGACTCTTGATTAATGCATTGCTGGTGGCCAGCAAAAGTCTACTAGAATCTGGTTAGTACCTGACTGTCCTACAACTACATCTTGGAGAGACATCGTGAAGGATATCTTCAGAATGGAGCAGATCACAGCTCATGTCAATCAAAGAACAGAAACATTTCTTAAACACTGGCAAAAGTGGTGCAACTATGTCACAGATAAATGGCC
>JAYMGU010000594.1:10000-12653 GCA_036178185.1 Liparis tanakae | reverse complement strand
TTGGTAATGTTTAAATAGTGCATTGAAAAGACAGTGATTCATTATATATATATATATATATATATATATATATATATATATATATATATATATATATATATATATATATATATATATATATATATATAAGGAATATGATCACAAAATAATATGGTCCATGTAGACCTGCACAGCTTGTTCATAATTGTTATTTTATTTTTTAGAAAACCTGCTGTTCAATATGAGGAAATGCAGTATATGTTGTTTGCACTTTGTTTGAAATTAAGTTAATTGTATTTACAAATTATTTTATATATTTTTTATTTTATATATATTTTATTATTGCTATTTTTTCCCAGTTAAACAAACTGAAGAATAAACTGTGAAGTGATATGTACTTATTTTAGAAAGAAATACAAATATTTTATACAGTTCATGCATGATAATGCAATTCATTAAAAAACTATTTGGGGTCGGGTTGCGGGTTGCGGGGGGGGGGGGGGGGGGGGGGTCGTCCAATGTTCCTATATCATCAAAGGGGGCCTTGACAGAAAAAGTTTGGGAACCACTGCCCTACCATAAACCCTACCCTAACCCTAACCATAACCCTAACCCTAACCCTACCCCTACCCTAACCCTTTCTGTGTAGTTGTAATACTTAACGCTCGATTGTTGACTATTCGTCTCAGGTTTAATCTAAAGATGTATCTTGTGTGGTTAATAATAAAGCTCATTTATATGACACGTATCAAAACAATGATAATGAAGAGAACAAAGGACACACATTTCAACAGAAATATATATTTATAAACACATGAATACATGCAGATATCTCCTCATTCCTCTCCTCCATCCGTCCCCTCTCTCTCTCACTCTCTCTGTCTCTGTCTCTCTGTCTCTCAGTCTGTCTATCTCTCTTCCTGTGTCACTTCCTGTCCCTCTTCCTGTCTCTCTTCCTGTCTTTCTTCTTGTCTCGCTTCCTGTTCCTCTTCTTGTCTCTCTTCCTGTCTCTCTTCTTGATTCTCTTCCTGTTTCTCTTCATGTCTCTCTTCATGTCCCTCTTCCTCTCCCTCTTCCTGTCTTTCTTCTTGTCTCTCTTCCTGTCTCTCTTCTTGTCTCTCTTCCTGTCTCTCCTCTTGTCCCTCTTTCTCTCCCTCTTCTTGATTCTCTTCCTGTCCCTCTTCCTGTCTCTCTTCTTGTCTCTCTTCCTCTCCCTCTTCTTGTCTCTCTTCCTGTCTCTCTTCCTGTTTCTCTTCTTGTTTCTCTTCCTGTTTTTCTTCTTGTCCCTCTTCCTCTCCCTCTTCTTGTCTCTCTTCCTGTCTCTCTTCCTGTTTATCTTGTTGTTTCTCTTCTTGTTTCTCTTCCTGTTTTTCTTCTTGTCCCTCTTCCTCTCCCTCTTCCTGTCCCTCTTCTTGTCTCTCTTCCTGTTTATCTTGTTGTCTCTCTTCCTGTCTCTTTTCTTGTCTCTCTTCCTGTCTTTCTTCTTGTCCCTCTTCCTGTATCTCTGCCTGTCTCCGCTGGCAGTCTGAGAGAGAGAGACGGAGAGAGAGAGAGACGGAGAGAGAGAGAGAGAGAGAGAGAGAGACAGAGACCAACATTATTTATGAGATATCAAATATCATATTCCATCATTATTAAACGGTTAGGACGTCTTTAACTAAACATTCAAACCTTGAAGACACGGCTCATTGAAGGAGGGTTCACCTTCTGCTCCTCCAGCCCCATGTGACAACAACAACAACAACAACATAACAATCATAATAACAATAGCTAGATTATTGACCTGCGGGGGTCAAGACCAGAGCCTGCAGGATGTCGGACAGAGAGACGATGCCCACCACGCGGGAGGCCTGGTCTACCACCACCAGCCGGTGCACCTGCACACACACACACACACACACACACACACACACACACACACACACACACACACACCATTGTTGTGTGCGTGAACATCACTCAGGAGAACTCAATGAAGTCAGTCGATCAGTTTCATATCGTAATTCAGAATGTCCTCATCACTGTTCAGATGAACAGGAAACAATAAAGTTGTGATTGAAAGGCGGACCTCGGCCTGCACGATGCGCTCCACGATGGCCGCCAGCGTCTCCCGCTTGTTGCACTTCACCACGCCTTCGAAGCCCCGGGACCGGTGGCGGAGCGCCTCGGTCACCGTCACGCCCAGGTCCTTGTACGACTTCTCCGCGCCAGGTTCTGCAGGGCGACACTGGTTTCTCTACTTCCTCAGACAGTGAGCACAACACCAAGCAGGAATAGAATGTTTCTACATTGACTCACAATGACGTCAAACTTGGAGTAGATGTCCACCACTTTACCTGCAGACAGAGGTCAGGGGTCAGGTGAGACATGGGCACACAGCGCACATCACATCCATAATGTGTTGTTGTTGTTGTTTACGCTATGGTCGACAACGGGCAGAGCGGAGACGCGGCGCTGCGTGAACACGGACAGCGCGGTGATGAGCGGCGTGTCGGGGTGGACGAAGGCGATGTGGGCGTACGTCCCCACAGACAGCTGCTCCAGGGTCTGCTGCATGAAGGCCGGCATGGGCATCTCACACACCTACACACACACACACACACACACACACGCACACACACACACACATGCACACACACCAACACACACAAACACAGGCACGCACACACACACA
>JAYMGU010000594.1:0-7500 GCA_036178185.1 Liparis tanakae | reverse complement strand
CATTGGATCATGAGGTCATGGGGTCATGAGGTCATTGGGTCATGAGGTCATTGGGTCATGAGGTCTTGAGGTCTTGAGGTCATTGGGTCATGAGGTCATGAGGTCATGAGGTCATTGGATCATGAGGTCATGAGGTCATGGGGTCATTTTCACTGTTACGCCGACGACACACAAGTCTACATCTCATCAAAACCGACCGCTGCCATCCCTCCTACCTCCCTCATCACCTGCCTTGAAGACATCCAGAGCTGGATGAGCAGGAACTCCCTTAAACTAAACGGCAATAAAACTGAGGCCCTGCTCATCGGCTCCAAATCCGTCATCACCAAATCCAAACACACCACAGCTCCACCCATCATCACCGACGGATTTCCTGTACCCTTCTCCCCCCAAGTCAAGAGCCTCGGCCATTCTGGACAGCACCCTTTATTTGCACCCCATATTAAAAACATCACCCGGACTGCATTCTTCCACCTCCGCAACATCTACAGACTCCGCCCATCACTCACCCAGTCCAGCACGAAATCCTGGTCCACTCATTTGTTACATCCCGCATCGACTACTGCAATGCCCTCCTCACCGGACTCCCCACCAAACTCATCAACAGACTGCAAATCATTCAGAACTCGGCCGCCCGGATTATCACCTGCACCAAGTCATCGGACCACATCACTCCTGTACTCATCCAACTTCACTGGCTCCCTGTACAATACCGGATCGACTTCAAGAACCTTCTCCTCACCTACAAAGCTCTTCATAATCTGGCCCCCACTTACCTCTCCGACCTCCTTCAGGAATACACTCCCTCCCACACCCTCCGCTCATCCTCTTCTGGACTGTTAAACATCCTCAGTACCATGGGTGTCCGAGCCTTCAGCTGCTCAGCACCCAGGCTCTGGAACTCCCTCCCCCCGCACATAAGACAATCAGACTCCATCACATCATTCAAGTCCCAACTAAAAACCCACCTGTTCAAACTGCCATACTCTTCATAACTGGATCCTGTACACTTCACTTGTTTTTATGTTGATGTTCTGTTTTAATGTTTTAATGTTGTTTTTATCTCTCATACTTTTATCCTGTTCGATTTTATTGTAAGGTGACCTTGGGTGACATGAAAGGCGCCTCCAAATACTATGTATTATTATTATTATTATTATTATTATTAGTTCATGAGGTCATGAGGTCATTGGGTCATTGGGTCATGAGGTCTTGAGGTCATGAGTTCATGGGGTCATGACTTACCGACGAAGCTCTGCGTCTTGCTCTCCCAGAGGGGAGCAGCTCTCACTCCGTTGGCCACCAGAGCGAAAAACGCTTTTTTCACCTAAACAAAAACAATCAGTTAACCTAACCCTAACCCTAACCCTGCCTGTGTGTCTGTCTGTCCGTCTGTCTTTCTGTCTGTCTGCATGTCTGCCTGTGTGTCTGTCTGTCCATCTATCTCAGGGGTCGGGAACCTCTGGCTCTCGAGCCATATGTGGCTCTTGTGGTGACGCATATGAGTTTGAGTAAAAGAAAGGATATCTCTGCCCGCCCCCCTGTAACTCTCTCTGTCCTCCAGGGGGCAGCAGCAGTAATGTCAGGTCCCTTTATGAAGACGTCTTTGTTCCTTTATTAAACTAAAGGTCTCCACAGCAGCATGTCATTCTGTCTCTGTCCTCCAGGGGGCAGCAGCAGTAATGTCAGGTCCCTTTATGAAGCGGCATGTCTCTCTGTCTCTACGTGTTGCGTCTCCGCTCGCCGTCTCGCTGTGCGCGCATCGGGCGGAGCAAATAAAAGTCACCTGTCTGCCTGTGTGTCTGTCTGTCCGTCTATCTGCCTGTCTGTCTGTGTGTCTGCCTGTGTGTCTCACCTGCAGTGTGGTGTCAAACACCACAAGCTTGGAGCTGGTGGGGATGATGTCATAGGACTTGTGGCTCTTCATGAAGCGCGCGTAGATGTCTCTCTCAGACACTTCTGAAGTGAGCAGGAAACATGAAGCAGGAAACATGAAGCAGGAAACAGGAAACATGGAGCAGGAAACAGGAAACATGGAGCAGGAAACAGGAAACATGAAGCTGGAAACAGGAAACATGGAGCAGGAAACAGGAAGCTGGAAGAAGTAAACAGGAAGCTGGAAACAGGAAGAAGGAAACAGGAAACAGGAAACAGGAAGAAGGAAACAGGAAACAGGAAACAGGAAGCTGGGAACAGGAAGCAGGAAACATGAAGCTGGAAACAGGAAACAGGAAACATGAAGCTGGAAACAGGAAACATGAAGCAGGAAACAGGAAACATGAAGCAGGAAAAAGGAAACATATACGTACACATTCTTTGACTAGTCCTGAGACCACTCACAACTCTTTAACTCTACGTGTCATCATACACTCAAACACACACTGATGGGAGGAGCCACCATGATGGGAGGAGCTAGCATGATGGGAGGAGCCACCATGATGGGAGAAGCTACCATGATGGGAGGAGCTACCATGATGGGAGGAGCTACCATGATGCGAGGAGTTAGCATGATGGGAGGAGCTACCATGATGGGAGGAGCTACCATGATGGGAGGAGCTAGCATGATGGGAGGAGCTACCATGATGGGAGGAGCTGCCCATCAGGACAAACTAACGTTCATAGAACAAAATATTAACTGCATGAACTCTGCAGGCAGAACACAAACGGGAGCAGTCAGAGTTAAGTGCCTTGCCCAAGGACACATCAACATGGACGAGCGGAACCAGGGGTTGAACTGCCGTTGCTCTAATTGAGCAAAGTCTGCTGTGTGGATCTGAGGAAATGACTGAAGAACAATGTATGACCTAGTGAGTGTGAATATTATATAACAGTCATTATAATATAACAGTAACTATAATATAATTACATATTATATAACGGTATTTATAATATAATTAAATATTAAAACAGTGGCAGTCTTACCGGCATCATCGGGGTCCAGTTGCTCCAACATGGCGTCTGCAACCTGCCAACAACACACAGCAGTCTTCAGCTGGGCACTATTCCTCGTACCCGTCTAACGTAGTGTACCTGGTCTTCAGGTCACAGTACCTGGTCTTCAAGTCCCAGTGCACCTGGTCTCGGTGTCTCAGTGTACCTGGTCTCAGGTCCCAGTGTACCTGGTCTTCAGGTCTCAGTGTACCTGGTCTCAGTCCCAGTGTACCTGGTCTTCAGTACCTGGTCTTCAACCCAGTGTACCTGGTCTTCAGGTCTTGCACGGGTCTTGTATCTCCCAGTCTTTACATCTCACGCATCTCTGTCTGTGTGAAGGACCTGAGCTCTCGAGAGATGCTGCCAGTGTCGGTCGAACTGAAGAGAACATAAAATCTCTGTTTGATAGCCACAACAAAGTGTACAAACATAGTATTACTCGGTTTGATGTTTCACAACGAAAAGCAGACACGACGACGGGGTTGTGATTCGCTCTCCGATGTGAAGCGGTCGTGTCAATAATAATAACTTGAGTACTGTATCAGTTGTTCCAGGTAGAAGTCAAATGAATACACAGTTATGTTACTTGCAATAGAGACATAAACATAAATTGTGGTGATCAGGCATTACTGATATAATAATATAGCATAGAAATATATCATATTGTAGCAGATTATTGTAATTATTGTAATGTTGCAGTTGTGAATTTATATTAATCCGCGTAATTCTAGAATTTCCGATTGGATTAAATACTTTATCTTTATTTAAGCATGCATCATAATGTATTACTTGATTTTCCACCAGACCTCGGATGACCAAGTCCCCTCATGGAGACTAAGACTTTCCTTTGGCAGAGCTGGTCAGACCTGGAGTCAGGCTCACTCTGGTGCACACCTGAGACACTGAGGCTGAGGGAGGACGCTTAGCATTGAGCTCCTCTCTCCTCTCTCTCAGGACGCTAGGAGACACTGAGGCTCCTCTCTCCTTCTTCTCCTAAGGACGCTTAGGAGACACTGAGCTCCTCTCCTCTCTCCTCTCCTATGATCTAGAGACACTGAGCTCCTCTTCCTCTCTTATGGATGCTAGGACACACCGAGCCCTCCTCTCCTCTCCCTCTCTCCTTATGGACGCAGGATACACTGAGCTCCTCTCTCCTCTCCTCTCCCATGGACGCTAGGACACCTGAGCCCCTCTCCTCTCCTCCCTCCTTATGGACTCTAGGATACACTGAGCTCCTCTCTCCTCTCTCCTCTCTCCTTATGGGAGGCCAGATACATTGGCCTTCATCTCTCCTTATGGGACGCTAGGAGACACTGAGTCTCCTCTCCTCTCTCCTTATGGACGTTTAGGATACACTGAGCCCCTCCTCTCTCCTATAAACTTAGGATACGCCTGAGCCCTCCTCTCCTTATGGACGCTAGAGACACTCGAGCTCCTCCCTCCTCTCCCTCTCTCCTCTCTCCTATGGACACACACGAGCTCCCTCTCCTCTCTCCTTATGGACGCCAGATACACCGAGCCCTCTCTCTCTCCTTATGGACGCTAGGAGACACTGAGTCTCTCTCCTCTCTCCTCTCCTTATGGACGTTTAGGATACACTGAGCACCTCTCCTCTCCTTATGGATCGCCAGGATATACTGAGCCTCCTCTCTCCTCAGGATGGGCTGTCAGGACCAGCAAGGCCTCAGCTGGCCTCTAAACATCAGTCCTTTTGAGAGGTATATATATATATATATATATATATTTCCCAGGAACTATGTATTCAACATTCCCCAGAGGAGCACTTTGCATTTTGCGGCTTTCCTCTGGTTGTACCACTGCCAGCTAGGTTGAGTTTTGGAGGGCTGGTCTGTTCTTATCCACCTCAGGCCTGCAGAATCTTTATGTCAATCAGCCAGGCAGAGGCATTTTTGATTGATGACCACAGAGGCGGGCCTATTGGCAGTATATTGGTGAACCTCAGAAACTGAATTTGATAAACAAATAATTTTATGATTACTCAGGCTTGTTCAACCCACAATGGCGGAAGGGAGGAGAAGACATTTATTTTGTGAGGATATAATTAACGCCACTCAAACAAACTTGAAATGCAATTCTGGGAGCAACGCCTTGTTCTCATCATGTCTTGCTCAACTGGGGTTAGGCTATGGCCTTATGATGGAGGTGATAGTTAGGCCATGGCTCATGATGATGGTGATAAGGTTAGGCTATATTCATGATGATGGTGATATGTTAGGGCCATGGCCTCATGATGATGGTGATATGTTAGCTATGGCCTCATGATGATGGTGATATGTTAGGCCATGGCTCATGATGATGGTGATATAATAGCTATGGCCCATGATGATGGTGATATGGGCAGGGCCATGGCTCTCATGATGATGGTGATATGTTTAGGTTAGGGCCTCATGATGATGTGGTGATATGTTAGGGTTATGGCCTTCATGATGATGGTGATATGGTTAACATGGCCTCATGATGATGGTGATATGGTTAGCCATGGCCTCATGATGATGGTGATATAGGGCCATGGCTCATGATGATGGTGATAAGGGTTAGGGGTTAGCTATGGCCTCATGATGATGGTGATAAGGTTAGCTATGACCTATGATGATATGGGGTTAGGCCATGGCCTTATGATGATGGTGATATGCTAGGCCATGGCTCATGATGATGGTGATATGGTTAGGCCATGGCCTCATGATGATGGTGATATAGGCTATGGCCTCATGATGATGGTGATGTGTGATTCATTCGGTGGGACTGTAGGAACGACTGAAGGCCCACTGCGCCACCGGGATTAGATACACTGAGCACCTCACTCTCTCTCCCAGGATGAGACCTTTGTCCCTTCATCACTAACTCTTGCCTCTCCTGAGTCCCAGGACTTTCACAGGAGGGTCCATCGATCTGCTGATTTTGACCTGGCTGGTCTGGAGGCCTCCTGTCCTGGCCCTGTAGATTTTCCTAAATGTGAGGTTCTGGGCTCAGATGTCTATGTGTACAGATTGTAAAGTTTGTTGAGGTAATTTAATTATGATATTATGTTGTACAACCATTCGAAAGTCCTGAAAGAACTGATATCAACCATTATTCACTGATAACCAGTTGTTTAAAGCCAAACATAACCTAATATGCAGTAAAAGGAAATAGTCAACAAATAATGAGGTAGAAATGTGTCCTTCTCTTGTTTGATGGCTCCAAAGCTTTTGTTAATCATGGGAAGTTGTATAACTGAGTCAACGAGGTGTCCCCTAACTCACTGTGAGAGTCTCACTGGGATTCCCACCAGACTATGCAAGCCCCATTGGGGGTCAGCAATGGGGGTCAGCCCCATTGGGGGTCAGCGACAACAAGCTGCAAACATACGGAGGACCAGTAGACGCTGTACTCACCGGCCTCCCAACAGGAAGGGGCGGAGCCAGTGCAATAAGCTGGTAGCAGGAAGAGGGGGAGGAGCGCTGCCCGGTGTCGGGAGGAGGAGAAGGAACGCGGCCTCCTGGTCTCCAGACGCCTCGGTTCTGTCCGCACGTCTCCAAACGGAAAGCACTCCCGGCCTCCTGGCGGGGGGTTGGGGAGGAGAGGCTGTGCGCTGGGGGAGAGTCAGTATTAGTGTTTTAAAAAAAGATTTAGAGGTGAAAGAGGAAACAAACTCAGATCACATAGTAGCAGATTGGCCTGGGGAAGGAGGAGCATCGATGGGACTCCTGTGGAGCTCTAAAGCCAAGTGGGGAGATCACAGTTTCAATGAGTCTGAGAGACTGGCGGGACAACGCGTCCCCACGGCGGGTCAGGGACCAGGACCTGAAGGCCTGGGTTCAGACGACAATTCAGTTCAGTTTATTCTGTAGAGCCCATTATCACAAAATACAAACTCCCCTCAGAGGGCTTCACAATCTGTACACATACACATCCCTGACCTTTGACCTTTGACCTCACATCAGATCAGGAACACCTCACAAGAAATAGAAAAAACCCTTTCAGGGAAAAAAGGAGAGAGACAGAGGAGGATGAAGAGAGGTCATGTGACCTGATGAACAATAGATGTCATGCGACCTAATGAACAATAGATGTCATGCGACCTAATGAACAATAGATGTCATGTGACCAGATGAACAATAGGTCTCATGTGACCAGATGAACAATAGATGTCATGTGACCTGATAGAATCATTACAGAGTTACAACACACACACCCTCCGTACCTCTGACCTTGACTCTCTTGTTGCGGGTGAACAGTTTCATGCTCACGGGGGAGGGCAAGGGTTGCTGGTTTAGATCCCTGGAGGTCGACCTGAAGATCCCACTGAAACTAAGCCTAACACACACACACACATACACACTGTTATGAACGTATTCTTCTCCTGATTCGGCTGCAGTCCGTCGCCCTAGGTACCTGCGTGGAGACTTGGATGGTGAGTCCTGCTGGGGAGGTCCAGTCCGGTCTGGGGAGGTGGTTCTGGGAAACTCGGCTCCTCTTGGAGCTGGAGGAGGGGACTGAACGGAGCCGAGAGAAGAGGCCTGGGGCTGGCGGAGGGCACAGAGCCCCTCCTGCAGCACATTAGGACAC
>JAYMGU010000593.1:0-12763 GCA_036178185.1 Liparis tanakae | reverse complement strand
GGGGAGTTTAGGATGACTGAACCTCTCCTCTTTTCTTTCTCCTATGGATGAATCTTCATCTCTCATCACACTTATTAACTCTGCTTTCTCCCGGAGTCCTTCTGACTTCCGTCTCATGTGGGGTCATCGGACCCTATGAAGGCTGAGCATAATTATCTGCTTCAGTGGACAGCCGATGGTTGGATCGTGAGTTTCCTGCCATAGCTGTGCCACTGCCCTGCTGGAGCTCCGCCCACTCCCTCCCACTTGGGAAGTCTCCAAACTCTCCATCGTGGAATATGCCTAAATATGAACTATTGATAAACTCTGTCAGATTCCTTGAATGTATTTTAACTCTAAGCCTCCTTCTGTACACATTACATCTATTGCATCTGTCCATCATAGAGGATCCTCCTTTGTTGCTCTCCTGAAGGTTTTCTTCCTTTTTTTTCCCCCTGAAAGGGTTATTTGAGGAGTTTCCTGGTCCGATGTGAGGTTTTGGGTCAGGGATGTCTATGTGTACAGATTGTAAAGCACTCTGAGACAAATTTGTAATTTGTGAAACTGGGCTATACAAATAAACTGAATTGAATTGAATTGTTGCTTGTTAAAAAAACTGGCGGTTAAATCAGTGAACTGCAGATTTGTACATTACATCACATGTCATTGTGAACACTTATCCAAAGCAACTTACAATAAAAGTGCATTTCAACCTAGAGTACAAACCAAAACAAGAATACAAGTAACATTTCCTCCAACATCGTCCAAACACAAAAATTACCTGGCCAGGGGCCATTCAAGTGCTACTAAAGTGCAAATCTGTGTTTTAATCCAGATATAGTCGGAAAAAGGTTTGTTTACAGTTTTCCGGTGAAACTGTAGAGACTCTGCTGTCCTGATGTCAGTGGGGAGCTTGTTCCTGCTGAGAGCCAAGGACAGCAAAGCAGTGATCTGATGTAGAGGATAGGCTGGAGGTGAAAGCGAATTACAGTCGTTAGCTGTTGCGGCGGGCGGCATGCCGGGGTGTGCGGTGTGACCACATCCCGGATGAGCAGGCCCGATCCGTTCAGAGCCGCGGTCGCCAGACCAATGTTGTGAAGCGGATGCAGGCAGCAACATTAGCCACGGTAGCCAGTGAAAGGCGGAGGCGGAGAAGGTGTGGGTGAATTTAGGAGACTGAAGACCAGCAGCTGCATTGGATGAGCTGCAGAGGTCAGATGGCATAGCGGTGAAACGCGGCAGGAGGTTGCAGAAGTAGTCTAGGCGTGGGAAATGGCCAGAGCCTGGACCAGAGCCTGGACCAGAGCCTGGACAGAGCTGCCACCTTCTGGGCTAAGAGACGTATTCTCCAGTGTGTGGCGTCTACCTACAGGCAGCTATGCTTGTGATGTTGGCTGTCAGGGAGAGTTGACTGTCCTGAAAATACCCAGGGCTCCTGGCAGTCAGGATGAGGAAACCAACAGACTGTTGAAGGTGGTGGTCAGGTCGTGAGTGGGGAACCTTTCCTGGAAGGAACAGAACTTTCCGGTCTTGTCAGTTTGATGTCTTCAGGTGGTGAGCCCAGACATCCACAGAGATGCTCGGTCAGACAGAGGCAGAATTCCTTGCCCGCCACCTGTGTTTTCCAGGCAGTGGGAGCAGAACATCAGTTGGGTGTCATCGGCGCCATGATGGTAGGAGAAGCCATGTGACGAATGACAGAGCAAAGAATTGGTGTACAGAGAAGAGGGACCCAGGACCGAGCAAGGAACCCCAGTTGTGTGAGGAAGGAGAGAGAGGGGACCCAGGACAGAGCCTTGAGGAACAGTGAGTGAGAGGGATTAAGGGGATCAGATACAGATCCTCTAAAGTTACCCGGTAAGTGCGGTCAGTGGGGTAGGAAGAAAAAGCGAGTGCTGTGCCTGAGATCCCAGGTCCTGAAGAGAAGGATCAGTGGTTCACGATGTCCAAATGCAGTAGAAAAGGTCTAGAAAGGATAAGGACAGAGGAGAGCTGCTCTCTAGCAAGTGAAGCTGCTCAGAGACAGCAAGGAGGCAGTCTCTGTTGAGTGGCGGCCTTGAATCGAACTGGTGGGGGTCCAGAAGGTCGTTGCCGTGGAGACAGGACGCCCAGTTAGGAATAGCTTCGCTCAGAGTTTGGAAAGAAAGAAGAAGAGACGGGTCTGTAGTTGCGGCTTCAGGCAGATTAGGCGTGGAGTTTCTTCAGGAGAGGGTTGACTCTCGCCTCCTTCCAGAAGTTGAAACAGCCAGTTGAGAGGGGAGCTGTTAATAAAGTGGGTGAGAAAGGTCAGAAGGTCAGGAGCAACAGCCTGAAAGGATATGTAAAAAGAGAGACAGGGGCAGGGTCAGGGTCCCAGCTGGTCGATCGAGCAGAGGTCACCAAGCTAGAACGACTGGAGACAAAAGGGTTAGAAATGAAGGGGGATAGAGGATTTGGTGTTGGTGAAGTAGAAGATGGATCAGTAAATGAGGCGTATGTTGTCTATTTGTTTGTAAAGTAGACCGACAAAGTGGCACCGTGAAGGGAGGAAGGAGGGCAGGGGATCAGGGGAGGGTCAACACCTGGCTAACTCCTCTGACAGCTCGTTACATCTCCCTGAAATGCCTTAGTGGTGTGGGAAGTGTTTGCAAGTCTCCAAGATATTCAGAAAGAAACACATTTGAATACGTTGACTCCGAACTCCACGAACCACGAAAGATTCCGTTGTTCGGAAAAAAAAAAAAAAAGTAAAAGAAGAAATCTTTAAAACCATATTCTGAACTGCAATTGGTACATTACGGGGTCTAGGGAGTGGTTTCAAATCTCTCAAACATTCAGAAATGAACAAACTAGCAGATGTTGACTGTGTATCCACATGGCTGACATAAAGATTCCCCAGAGGATCAACCTGCTGGTGTGACGGGGAAGAAATGCAGAATGCAAATACAAATGTTAAACTTACGAGACCATGTGCTGTACTGCTGCATCCATCACGAGAAGAAGCATGTAGAAGGTGTCCTCAGGGTTATAGCTCAGACCACCATATGACAGATTTGTTTAATTTTTAAAACAGTTTTTCCAAACAAGGCAGATCCTCACTGCAGCAGTGAAGTACAGTAACTGTATCACACAGAAGCCGCGGCACTGGACCGATAACTGATGACAGACAGTCTGCTGACATATTCTTGCTGGAGGATCTCAACTCAACAAAGCTCAGCAGACTGGATCGCTATGACAGCAGCTACAAGCCCAAGGAACACTTCACACAGGGGTTCATCAAATGCCCAACGCCAAATGAGCCAGGGCAGGTAGATAAACGACACAAAACCACGGTGACTTCTCTGCAGATAACATTCTCTTAGTGGAATGGCTTCACCAATGTGGTTGAGTGGATGGGGAATCCCTACCAGTGAGTCCTGCCCCAAACGAGGAGTCAAGTTTCTCACGGTCTTGTTGACAAGTTAGGGAGTGGAATAAATGTCAACTTTACCAAAACCAGAACCACTAAAATGAGTTCTCTCTTGTGTGAGTTAACATGTGTCTCTTTAAACGACTGCTCCGTGCAAAAGATGTTTTACAGACCGAGCAGCTGAAAGGTTTCTCTCCTGTGTGAGTAAACATGTGACTCTTCAAAGTTCCACTCTGTGTAAAAGATGTTTTACAGACTGAACAGCTGAAAGGTTTCTCTCCTGTGTGAGTTAACATGTGATTCTTTAAATGATCACTCCGTGCAAAAGATGTTTTACAGGGCCCCAGGCAGCTGAGGTTTCTCTCCTGTGTGAGTTAACATGTGTTTCTTCAAAGTTCCTCTCTCTCTAAAAGATGTTTTACAGACTGAACAGCTGAAAGGTTTCTCTCCGGTGTGAGTTAACATGCGTTTCCTTAAATCTCCTTTAAGGTGAAATCTTTTCCCATATTTAGAGCAATAAATGGTTTCTCACTAGAACTTCACCTTTTGAATCACTGACAGAAACTTCTTATCATTCAAAAGAGTTTAAACCTGATTGAGGTTCTCTGGTCTTCTTCAATTAACAGAGTCCATCAGTATCTGGTTCTGAAGAGTCTCCAGTCTCCTCATCAGGTTCTGGTATTTCTGGACACCTCTGCTGGTTCTGGTCCTCAAATCATCTCCATCAGCTTCTATTTCCAAGGATCAGTTTGTCTTTTGAAGCTTGAGAGGACTGAGACTTCCTCTCATCTTCACTCTTCACAGGTGAAGAGATGTGACCATCACTCCTCCAGCCCTTGAAGCTGCTCCCTCCTGATTGTCGGTTCTCATGTACCTTAATGTGGGGTGCTCAGGGTTCTCCTGCTCTCTTTAATGTGGGGGCTCAGGGTTCTCCTTGTCCTTTTAATTGGGGCTCAGTTCTCCTGTCCTTTTTAATTGGGGGCTCAGGGTTCTCCTGGTCCTCTGTTCTTCTTTAATTGGGAGGCCCGCTCTGTTCCTTTTAATGTGGGGCTCAGGTTCTCCTGGTCCTTCTTAATGGGGTTCAGGGTTCTCCTGGTCCTCCTGCTCCTCTTTAACTAGTGGGGGCTCTGATGCACCTGGTCCAGACTGGAGGTCCAGACCTCTGCTCAGAAGAACCTTCTTAACCACCAACAGCTGCTGAGTCTGTGGAGAATAGTCAGACATGTTTACATTTATGAATCTCATATTAAACTGTTATTTATTCAAAAGTATATCACGACACATCTGTGAATTAGTTGTGTATAGAGAAGCATGACCTTAATTAAAGAACAACTACATATCATGTAGCAGACACTTTATCCAAATCGACCAAGAATAAGTGAATTCAACCACGAGTACAAACTCAGAACAAAAATAAAAAGTAACAATTTTATTCAAGGTATAGTCGGAAAGATGCGTTTTGAATTTCCGGGAAGATGTAAAGACTTTCTGCTGTCCTGATGTCATGCGAGCAAATGACAGAGAGAAAGAGTAAACAGGGAGAAGAGGAGGGGCCCCAGGACGGGGCCCCAGAGGGAGGCGGGTTTAGCAGTGTGAAGCTGCAGGAGGCAGTCTGTCGAGGGCAGCTTGAATAGATTGGTGAGGGTCAACAGGGTGGAGTTTGCTACAGTACAAAAGTACAACAAGAACCTGGTGTTCACTTGAACAATGAACTGGATCAGACTCATGCACTTTACAGAAAGGACGGACAGACCACGGTGAGAGACGGAGGTCTTGTGACCTTCTTTGATCTGTGTGGCATCAGCCATCTTTGATGGAGTGGTCTGCGAGCAGCAGCACCTCCCCAGCTGACAGGAAGGACTATAGTCTCTAGCGAAAACGGACTGTCCGCACACGTCGCCCCAGCAGACTGAAATTCCACATGCACAAGCAGACTGGTGAACATTTTGAGATTGATCGAGTTTGAAATTAGTGTATAGAAAATGTCTCTAGCCCCTAGAGCGTTTGCACCACTTTTCGCGAATAGCGGTTGACTTGAATTTGCGAACAGGTCCGTTTGACAGCTCTACAAAAATTAGACCTTAAGCTCTGCTCACAGATTTTCCCCATTTTTAATTTTGGAAAAACAGTTTTGCACTTTTTTGTAGAATTTATTTTTGTATTATGGTAATATCACCACCTATGGCAACAGGAAGTTACTTTTTCTTCTTTTTTATACCTTCTCCTTACACATTATTCGATCACTCTGATAATTTATCAGAATAGACCAAGACCTTGATAATGCTTCCCTGTGAAGGTGTAGCACGTTGATTTCAGTTGCTAGCATCACAAATTTTGATCAACTTCTCCGAACAAATGTAACATGCTTGAAACGAGATTAAACTTAGCACACACATTTAAAGTCAAATATGTAGTTACCTGATATGATTTGACTGCAAAGATTTTGCCTCCAGTGACTAATTGACTGTAATTCAGCATACATCTCGCTTGTACCTGCTCTCCAAAAATATTATGACCATAAGCTCAGTTAACTTACATTTTCCGCCATTTTGAATTTAGTAAAAACTCTTTACTTTTTTTAAAAAACGCTTGTTCAATTCATAATAATAATTCTGAGGTTCATTATTGATCAATTTCGAGGAATAATTTTCAGGAATTTTTATATCTGATTAGTCAGAGGATATGGACCAGTGAACATCCAAGGGTGTGGCCTAATATATAAAGACTGCATTCCAAATCACTTGGACTATCTTCACCAAATTGTAGCCTATGTCACAAGGATAACCTTAACCTACCTTAATTTTTTTTAATATTTGAACATTAGGGACCTGCAATCAACTCTCAAAATATGACCTTTTTCATGTTTTTAGGGTTGTAAAACAGATTAATAACTCGCCTAGTTAACGCCCGATTCTTTCAAAAACTTGGCCAGTCTGGTCTTGAGACCTTTGTCTTGAGAAATCTTTGAAGAATTTCAAAATATAAACTAATTCTACATATTTCTATAATGAGATACATATACTAACCAAAGAGATCTTCATGGGCTAATTACCATCTAAGGTCATGCACCATCCCAGTGGCCAAAGCAAATCAGCCTAAAGAGGCATCACATCACATGAAATTTCCAGGTGAGGCAAGGATCTCAATTTACGTGGATACATGATGGCTTTTTTATGTTCCAAATGAATTGCTGCATTGTGCCAACTGACCTGGAATCTACGTAGATTTTTTTCAAATTAAGCCTGAGAATATTGAACTTTTAATTTCTCAGACACTATACTGATCCACAATATTAAAATGTTGATTTTTTCCCAAAAAGGGCGGGCCCCACCCCGAGGCTTTAAAAAAGCGTTCCGAAAACGTGTTCACTTTTTGGGTCTTTGTTTTTCCCGTTTGCAATCTCCATGTCATGCCGGCTATGAAATTTTTTTTTTATATTATTTATTATTATAAATTATTTATTTTATTATATATTTTTAATACCATATAATATTTTAAATAAATTTTATAATTGGAAAAATAAAAAAAACAATGGGAGCCTACCAAACAAAACCCTGGGGTTTAATGGGGGCCCGGTTTTTTTGGATTTTATGTTTCCGTGCAATAACATGGATGGTTCACATCAAAACATAAGTATTTTGGGGTGAATACATTGGGGTTTAGGCCCGGATTCCCGCGCTTAGTTCCCCCGGGCGGTCCAACGCTCAACCCCCCCGGGATGATCTTGTTGAGTTGGGGTTGTGCAAACGCTTAAAAACCCTTTTCCAGAGAGCCTTAAAATCTGAGATTTTTTTTACGTCCCCACCCCAGGATTAGGAACCCATTTACTTGTTTTTTGGGGTTTCTAGATGTGTACAGTGACAATCACCTCGTGTGTTCGTGGCCTAGCATTGGGTGACGGGGCACAAAAAGACCTGGAGGTAGAAAAACAATAAAGGAAAAAGGTGACCGGGTTTGGCCCCAACGCCTTGTCCCCTTTCGATCCGGGAAAATTTCCCCTTTTGGTTCCCAGTTAAAAGTGGAAAAGACAACCCTTCAACCGGCCTCCGGGTTGGGGTACGCCCCTTCGTTCCGCGTTTCTTTTTAAACGACCGTAAAATGGGGGTTTTAAACCCACAGCGGGCTGGGGAGTGGCATAAACTTCCCCGGCCTTTTCCCATGTCATTAAAAAGTTAATTTTCAATTTTAAACAAATGCTGACCAAATTTGCGGTTGTAAATGGTTAAAACTCAGGGTTTTACAAATGGACCGGAGGTTGAAGGTTAAAAGAACAAAAACCCGGACCCTCCCGTGTGATACCGGTACCCAAATGGTAAAGGAGTTCCTTTTCCCCGTTCAGGGCGAAGCCGTGAGTCGGAGGACGGAAAGTTTATTCAACCGCAATCCCTCTGGGGAACGCTTTCCCCCCAGTTCCAAGAGTCTCACCAGAAGGAAAAGGTGGAAAAGAGGGGGGTTATCCAGGAGGGAGCAGGGGGGAGGGGCTGGAGGGCCCAAATTCAAATTTCCTTTACACTTCTCATTTTACTTGGGAATTTTTAATTTTGGTTCAAAACCAAATTCCTTTTGAAATTTTAAAAAAATATTATGCCTTTTAAAAATTTACTAAAGATCAATAAAACTCATTCAATCTAAAATTTTTTTAATTTTTGATTTAAATCCGGGTTTAAAATGAATAACCACCCTAATATTTATGAACAAAAAATGTTAAAAAAGTTTATTAAAATTTCCCAAAATAATTAATTAAAATATTTTTAAAAAAAAAATCTTGGGTCCTGGGAAAAATGTTTCCCTTAACATTTTTCATTTTCCCCCAAATCATAAAGGATTTTAAAAAATCAAAAATTTTTTCAAAAAATTTTTTTTTAGGAAGGGGGCTACCCTTTTGGGGTTTTCCCCCGGGCAAGCAAGAATTGGTGAAGGGAATTTCGACCAGCTCTATTGCTTTCAAAAACCTAAGGAAAATTTCTAATGGCATTCCTTTTTTCAGGGTCAACCACGTTAACTGGGTATTTCAGAACAAATTTGGCCTCCTTTTTAATAATGAAAAGGCTTTTAAAGTACATTAGTTTTTAAAATTCCCAAAATTTGGGATACCCCACCGGGAATGTCCCATTCAAAAATGTTAAAAAAATAAAAAGGTGCTTTTGGAAAATTTCCCCGGATTAAGGTTACTTATATTAGCTAATTTCTTAAGGGTTTGGGGCCAATTTTGGTTTGGAAAATTAAATTTTTTTTTTAAAAAATGTAAAAATTGGGCCTTTAATGGAAATTTATATTTATTAAATTTAATTTTCAACAAATTTGACTTGGGTTTTGGGGTTTTGGGGTTTTTTTTAATTTTGGGCCGTTTTCCATTTTTACCAACCGAGTTCCTTTAAAAAGGGGCATCAAATTTAAGATTACCATTTTTAAAACATTGATGTAAGGGTTTGTGTTTCTTTTGGACAAAAAAGGATTTCCCCGGACAAAAGCTTTTTTGATTTAATATTCCTTTGGGGTTTAAAAATATTTTTAAAATTCCAAAGGGGGAAATTTGGAAAATTTTGGGCCCCAAAAAAAACCCCAAATTTTTTCCAGGGTTTCCAATTCCTAAGCGTTATTTTTTTTTAAAGGTTTTTTAAGCTTAAAAAGGGTTTTAAAAACGGGGGTAAATCTTACAAAAGATCAAAAAAAAAAAATTTAAATGTTTAAAATAAATATATCCAGATATAGCTTAAATTTATCATTATCTCAAATGGGTTTGTTAACATTACCTATCAAGTTAGGGTTTGTGGTCACTTTGTATTTTTCACAAAAAATCAAAATGGCTCAAAATTAAAGAGGCGGCGCTAGGTCCTGAGAGTTTTTTGTAGAGCAGGTCCTAGAGGTCTAGAAAATCTGGCTTTTTAAGTCAATCGACATTGTGGGTGAGGGCTCACGTCAAATTCAGGTGGCTAGAGACAATTTCTGAGAGCCCAATTTTGAGGTCATGTCAAAACCAAGTTTCACCAATCCTGACAAGCATGCCAATTGGTGAGTTTTGGGATATGATGCACTTCCAATATCGCTCTCAAAGAGGAAAAAATAAAAACCAGATAATAATAAGAACTCTAACATTGCAATAGGTCCTCTCGACAGCTCGCTTGCTTGGACCCTAATAAGAGATGCTACATATGGAGCACAGCTCCTAAGGTTGTGTATTAAAAGATATTCCAATTTAGTGGGTTATGTAGGAACATGTTCAGTTGGGTTTAGATGTAGCTGCATCAGAGTCATCCACAGTCTGCTGGCCATTTCTGCTCAAGAAATGTTGACGCCAACGTTGTCAGCGAAGTCCATGTTTCCTTAGTTAGAGCAGCTCATATCTTAAATAAATAAAGGGTTGGCTTTATGGGTCTTTAACGTTTTAAATGCCTAGTAGAGTCGCTATCTTACTTTGCTCGAGCACTCCCACAGGAGCTGAGTCTTTGGGGGATGGGGAGACTGTGTGGTATCCATTTGGATACATTGAGATTTGTTTTCCAAATGAAAGCCCTGAAGCAAATATTGTTACATTTAAAAATGATACATCCTCATACACTAACTTTAGCATCCCGACAATGTTTAAGATGCTTGAGTAGCACCAAATGGGTCTATAGAACAAAACCTTCCTCCTTACGCTATGTGCAAGATTCTGAGATTCATATTTATTTTCACAAAGGCATTGTTTAGTGCACTTACCACCAGAGCTCAATGATGGTTCTTGCAGACAGCTCAATAAGAGGTCCATCGTGACATCACTGCAAAGTAACATCATAGTTTATAAGTGTAACAACTGTAACTGACATCTTTTAAGTCTTTATTAGTCGTACCTGTCATTTGATAGCTGTCAATGACTTTGACCTATGTTGGATATTTTGGGTCACCCATAGCAGGTAAGCATTTATTATCTAAAAATGTAAAAAAGATCACGTTTTCTGGCCACAGACCCCGATGGCAGTGCGGAGCGCAAATCAATATATTAAGTCATTGTAGCGGCACAATTTTTTTCAGCTGTTATTTTAAGGTGGAAAGTTACATAGTGAGGCTTTAAATGTTCCTTACTTTTTGTTTTAAAGGAAGTCCCAATCTCCTGACTGTGGAAGGTTCTCCAACATCCCCTTTGCCAGCGGATGAGAAGGAGAATGTCCACAGCGCTGAGAGCTCATCCTGCTCCACCCAAGGTGAGGCGTAAACCATTTAATGCTGAGTCTGTGTAGAGAACTGTCAGGTCGCTGTGGTTGCTGGTACTGCTGTAAGGGAGTACCACATTCTGGAGTCTCAATTAGTGTTGTGCTGTAATCAAACATGTGATTACTCCTGTATGCACATGGAAGAGGGCAGACGTTGACAGCATACTTGTAGAAGCTTTGATATTAATGTGGAGATGCCACAGGTCACAAAACCAACAGTGACTACTAATCCCATAACATCGGGAAAAATCTGGATTTTGATATGGAGATCATGACCATAAGTACTCCACATTCACCAGTGACGCAGGTTTTTTCCCAATTGATCAGAACGAGTTGCCAACATTTTTTAAAATCATGACTGATTCAACATCTGCTGCCAATTGGGATGTTGAATTTGTCCATGAAATGTACATAACTATGATTTCTACCATTTTAAAAAAGTGTCAAGCGCTGTGCAAAATTAACATGCAGCGGACAAAAACCCACACTGTTGATCCTACATGTTCGGGGCCATTAGAGCTCCATGCAAGAAGACTACAGTTGCTGATGGCAATCGTTTTTTTCGAACTGTCTCTCAAGCTCTAAGTGGAAGGCAAAAGTGAAGCCACGAGTGAAGCTTGCCTAGAGCGCTAAATGTGCTAGTGCCCTGTTGACCGTTATGTGACTATTTTGAGGTCTCGGTATTCTTCTGTACCGCATTACATCAAATGTTCTCGCATGCGACAACCTAACATCTGGCTACTGAAGTTGAAATCACGCAGCTGAATGGCTAAATATTTGTGCAATACCACCCTTTTTCTGAGCAGAGCATATACTTAGAAAACAGGAGGGGAACCTATGAAATGTGCGTTTATATACCCAAACATTAACTCGTTTTGGAATATCAAACCAATGCTTCATTGCGCAACACTAGATCACAAACCAGTGTGAACGTCCATTAAAAAATGATGCAAAATGACACCTGCTGTACCCGATGCGATGTTGAAATTACAAGGGGCATCAGGGTCATTTGTCCAGTTTCTCTAAACACATCGCCTGACACCAAGTACATCTCGGGAGAAAGAGTAAAGATGCGGCGTGTGATTTATTTGGGGGCACCGCGAAAGACGTTCAGCCAAGTCGTCTTTTCAAAGCATTTAAAATCCCAAAAAAGCATTGCCAAAGATGCATTATGATATAAACGACACTTACCAGCAAAGATAAAATGTTTAAGAATTTAGTTAAAGGAGTAAAAAAAAAAAAGGGAACAACGGAAATCTTGAAGATGCTTAAAAAAAGAAAAAACAACCCAGTATAACAAATAAAAATGATTTTTTGAAAAAAGTTAAAACAATAAGTACCATGCAAATCCTGAACAGACAGCCGGATCACCCCCAGGGTTCTTCAGGGAAAAGAGGGGCCAAACCAAAAATTTTAACCCAAAAATGAGCAACCTATCTAAAAAAAATTTCTTCAAGAACACGAGAGAAGAGATCCCCTTGGACACGGGTAAGCATCTTATAAAAGCGTTCCCGGGATTACGGGGGACTAGTAAGTATTTTACAGAGGATTCATGCACCCGCCTGCAGCTCCCCCTGCAGCTCCACCTGCCGGCCAGCAAAAAGGGCTTTGGGCCTGGGACCCCCAGCATGACCGCTGACATTATAGTGGCCCATATTGTTTCGTCTGTGTAGTTTTCATTTTCAATATTTATATATGTAGAATCTTTTTAAATTTGTTTAATTAAATTTTTTTCTTATACAAAAACATTTTTTTTTTGCACACACCGTGATACTAACTTTTTTTTTTAGACATTTTAAAAAAAGCATTGATTGTTAGGGATTTCACTGGTTTGTAACCAGACCTTTTGGAAACCAATTTCAAACAAAGATTTCCACATGAGCATAAGGTGTTTTCCGGGTAGGAAAACGCCACCTTAACGAGTCCAGCTGGGATTCTGTCCTCTTTGGTTTAAGGGGCACTGGTGAAGGTTGTGTTTTCTTAAAAAAGCACCACTTTTTCACTGATGCCCTTTTATTGTAAATGGCCCCAACAATCTTTCCCTTCCCCAATAAAAAAAAATAAAAGTGTCCCAACCTTAAAAAAGGTCTAACCATTTTTTTGCAGTAACCAGTCTCAAAAAAACGGAAAATTTTTTTGATCTTTTGAGACAAGATATGCCTGATTTTTTTAATTATTCGGGATGGAAGAAGAGTCCTTGAGATTT
>JAYMGU010000592.1:0-12840 GCA_036178185.1 Liparis tanakae | reverse complement strand
TCACTCAGAAATCAACTTTTGCTGGCAGGAAATCAATGAGAGCACTATGAGGTCTGTAAGTTGAAAGAGGCCATTTCCAACGTTTTCTTACTTTATCAGGGACACCACACATAAGGCTTAATTTATTTCAACACTTCCATAGGTTTACCTTTCATCCACTCTCAATCATATTGTTCCTCCGTTTTTTGTCTTCACATTTCAAATGTATCGCAAATTATGATTGTTATCTTTACTGTTTCTCTCAGAGCGTTGTCAGAAGGAGATAGACGAGGTGTTGGAGGCGAAGGATCAGGCCTGTGCTGAGGACCGAAACAGCATGCCCTACATGCAGGTAAATCATCATCTAACGGTCTTCTCCGTTACCAGCCACAAGCCTCCGATGTTGCCTCGAAAAAGTCGAGGACACATCTGGTGTAGGGTCATCCCTGTCAACACAAAGGGGGTCGCTGCTGGCGGAGCAGCAGCTGTCCAGACTGCGAGCTGTTCTAGGGCGAGAGCATGCGTCTCAGCCTGGACCTGGAGCTCCCCTAGGAACTGACAGTTGGTCTCCGCCTGGTCCCTCTGCATGGCCGCGATCCCTGCGAGCATCTGCCCCAGAGCCACGATCGGCTGGGTCAGAACCTCCAGGCTGATGCTCTCGGTGCTCCACATGTCCGCCTCACGTTGGGTTCTACTGTAACGGTCTTCTCTGTTACCCTGTGAGTCTCGGACGGAAAAGAGGCAGGAACACTGATTGTATGGTTCACAAAACCCTTTTATTCATATGAAACACTTGACAGATGTTATGGTGACCAACCAAACTGCTCCTTATTGGGGACAGACACACACAGATTAACCTCAGCTGGGGCGGTTTAATAATTCGACTAGACCTCGTCCCAGCACCGTTCCTTGAACCCCACCCCCGCTCCACCCTCTGCAACTGAGCCTAAACACCGTCCGCTGCCAATCATCACTTTTTTCATAATTTCACTTTTATTTCATGTGTACACGCCTACTCAGTTGGGGATCATGCACACAATTGTTAAAATCAAACTAGAAATCTAGTGAGTGAATCTGTTTACTTTGGGAATTAATTGTAATAATATCTTTCTCAGCATATTGCGGGCTGGTTCCCATATGGCTGCTTTGATTTTGTGGCTGAGCTTGTATTGCATTATTTTCCCTGTAGTCCCCATTCAGATAAAGTATTGGAACATGATATTTAAATCATTCTTCATCCAGGCCGTGATCCATGAAGTGCAGAGGGTAGCCAACACTGTTCCACTCAGCGTCTTCCACTGTACGACTAAAGACACAGAACTCATGGGATATTCCATCCCCAAGGTACGACGCAACTAACCTTACTTATACTGTCACTATTGTCTCAAACTATTTCTGTGTTTTCTGCACATAATTATCATATCATAATTCACATTTGATTTCACTGAGTTTGAGAAATATAGATCACAGATTATTAAAATATGGTAAAAACAGTATGGTAATGTTAAGTAAATTGAAATTAAGCTTAAGTAAATCTTGTGCTCTTGGAAATGTTCTCATCATTCCTCTTTGCCCGTTTCTCTTGTGCTTCATTTTCTCAACAGGGTACGCTGATCATCCCTAATCTTACCTCGGTGCTGAATGAGGAGGGACAATGGAAATTCCCAAATGAATTCAACCCTGAAAACTTTCTCAATGACAAGGGAGAGTTTGTTAAACCAAAGGCCTTCATGCCTTTCTCTGCAGGTATGTGCCAATTCTGATCAGGGTAATTGCCTCATAAGGAAAAAAGGGGATCTCAGAGTAATCTAGGCAGTCCCGTTGCATTCTTGGTCTGAAGCAGGATAACTGGGTGTTGTCAAAGACAGACCTGAGCCAACCTTAACTGAAAGCAGGCACGTGCACAGATAGTGCCCTAGTGTTGCTCGAGCACCAGCCCTTTTGCCCTGGATGAGTAAAGTGCCCTTTTTTTTTTCATTCATCAGTATTTAAGTATAAACGTTACTCTCTCTATCATCCATTCCCCCCAAATGTGTTTTAATATTCGAGGGGGCATTTATTTGAGTTCTTGTGAGAATTTCCGACATGCTCCGCGACCTCCTTGACTGGTTCCACCTCAGTGGAGCTTTTATTGCTGAAATTATATGTCTCTCATTCTACTTTTGGAGACTCTAGTAGGGGAGACTCAGTAGTGGGGGTAAGTGAGCATAAAAACAAAAACAAACATCATGCACAAAGAGGGTGGGTTAAACCAATCCATGTAGATGACTAAGAGATCTTTTCTTTATCTCTTAGGTCCTCGTATGTGTCTCGGAGAGGGTCTGGCTCGTATGGAGCTCTTCCTCATCATGGTGACGCTACTGAGGAAGTTTAAGTTCATCTGGCCTGAGGATGCAGGAGAGCCAGACTACACTCCAGTCTATGGCGTCACTCTGACTCCCAAACCTTATCGCATGAAAGTCCAACTTCGGAAAACAAATTAATGGATGACCAAAACGAGCCAACAACATGTTGAGCTTCCTATCATGCAGCCTTCACTGTTAGAACCTTATGAACCTTCTTTACATCACTTTAGCAGTCAATAAAACATGCACTTCTGTCAATAACAACACCTGCTAATGTCATGAGCTTCAACATGTTGAGCAATGGAACGTGTTGCCAATATTACCACACGTTTTTTTCTGACCAGATGTAGACTTTAGGTATAAGCCTCCACTTCCACCTTCTGCTCCACCTTCCACCATCCTGGGCTTGGTTGAAAGGAATACAGTTCCCCCCTCCTCTCTTCTTCTGTGCCAAAATTATAATGTATAGAGTTGGAGCTTTCTTTAGCACTGACACAGCATTTTGGGAATAGATCTGCTCATGCAATTACTATCATATTTTTTTAAATATTATTGACACTTCAGCAGCTGGACGTCGATATTGTTGTTTCCAGCTTTTTCCTCCTTTCAGGCTAGCTGGATTTGATTAGCCTATAGCGCACAGCATTAGATAGCAATCCAACACTCTGTTCATGCCTGGTAACTTTATCAGTATGCTTCTTACGCCTCTAACTACTTCTTTGTCCAAACACGTCCTCTTTTCCGTCTGTTTCTCCTAATAATTATGTCATTTTTCTACGGGAGTCTTCTGAGAGTATGACTGTTTTCCATTTTTCTCATCGTAAATGATACAGCCTAACAAACTAGGCTGCCGCCACCATGGATTGCCACACCCCAGGTCCTCTCTTTAAAGTCACTATAGCTGATTTCTCGTCATGACATCTAACAATGCAAATTTGGAATAATGCCGACATTATATATCCTTAGGTTAAGATACAATGTGCTTTTAATGTACTGTGCATTCCATTAAGTAGATATAGGCTGTGTCCATTATAATGTACTCATTCACGACTCCCTACTCACTATATATAACTCTGGTACTACTGCTTTCGCTTGTTTCCTACTTCTCACGCTGCATTGCTTGATACTTTGACTCCACCATAAAGGACATCATATTGTTCCCTATTCAATCGGACAGGAATACAAAATGTTGACTATTACAGTGGACTAATAAGAAATGTTTACTACATACTTCCTACTTGTGTATTCAATTAAGACCGTAACATGTGTATTAGAGTAATGATGACAGCAACACTCCCCTAACTTTAATAAAACATTTAAACTCATACCATGTTAACCAAAACCTAACCGATATGTATTTGTGCATGAATCTAACCAAACCATTTAGTGTTGTGAAATCATAAAACTGATTTATTTTTCAACAAGTATTTGTAATCGTTTTGTGATTTAACATGCGTTTATAGCTTAGCTTACTAATTACCTGAAATGACATGCTTTTAAGTGCTTAATTGTGCATTTTATGATATGCTTTGATATGTAATTGTTTTATATGGGATTAATATGACTGGGGCTTTCTTCAAATATTATGTTTCAAGTCTGAGGTCATATTTCTTGCAAGAGCATTATTGTGATGCTTTTATGAGTTTAACGATCAAGAATAAACTGCAATATTAACACAGAAGACTTTCCAACGTGTCTGTTTGTGCTGCTAGACCAGGGGTCACCAACACGGTGCCCGCGGGCACCTGGTCGCCCGCAGGCACCACGTGAGTCGCCCACATGGCATGTTCTAAAAATAATCAACATTGAGCTCCGTCAAAAAAAGAAAGAAAAAAGGCCATAATCCCCGGGCACTAGGACCTGGGGGGAGGCTGCTGCGATGGCTCACTCTGCAAGTAGCATCTCTCAAAGAGCCAGGATGACAGCCAATGAGTTTAGTTTAAAGTAAACGATGCACCAAGTGAACTGTACGTCAAGGTAATTACAGAATGTCAGGAGTTGTTAATGAGTGTAATATTGTTCTCCATTGAATGGTAAATTAGACACTGAACTAGTTCATCTGTATCTCAGTGATAGAGTCCAAAAGAGCAGAATGTCAGAGTCATAGTGATCAAATATCCCTTTGACTCTGAACTTGTGTCTCCAACAATGGATCCAGGGCTTTAAAAGAAGATGTGGAGCGCAAAAGGCCCTCTGCTTATTAATATGAGGGACTGAACACTGACAGTGGGGCAGATGACTTATTAGGGTCCTTGTGACGACTTCGTCCTAGAGCATGGGTGGTCACACTTTTTCAGCATGCGAGCTACTTGTCATGTGGCCAAGTTAAGACGATCGATCGACAAGGGGGGGGGGGGGGGGGTGCTGGTGAGAATGTGCGCACATCACGGCTGAGCAATGGGCGCGGCGGGGGTGGGGGTGCTAGTGACTTTTTCTTTGCTCCGCCCCAATGTGCGCAAGCTAGCGGAGCTCTGCGGCACGCGAGACAAGCAGAGGACTGTTAACGCGACACGGAGTGACAGAAATGACACACTTCTGCTGTTATCTGGCGCTATAGAGAAAGTTACAAGGGGCGGGCCAATTTAATTTTATGTCATGCGATCTACCAATACTACGCCGCGATCGACTGGCAGGTCGCCGCGATCGACCGCGATCGACCGGTCGATCGCGATCGACGTATTCAGCACCCCTTTCCTAGAGGAACCTATTGTTTTTGACATGATTATTATTATTAGGGTCCTCGTGACGACTTTGTCGTAGAGGAACCTATTGTTTTTGACATGATTATTAGGGTCCTCGTGACGACTTCGTCGTAGAGCAGGCATGTCAAACATATGGCCCGCGGGCCGGACCCGGCCCGTTGGATGATTTAATCATCCAACGGCCCGTCATAAATTTCTGAGTATGTCAAAAAAAGAAGCGGGTCACTTGCTCATTTCTATCAAAAGTTATGATTTTTTTAAATAAATACAAACCAAATGCTCCCTCCGGCCGCTAGAGGGCAGTAAATGTGTAAAAGAGCTCACGTCCAGCATGCGGCACTGACACGAGTTAGTACCAGGAAATAAACATTCGCAACGTGATGTGTCCAACTAGAAATAAACCGGCAAGCTTGCTTCACCATTCACCACTACTAGGGCCGTAACAGAGTTGTCACTCAATATTACGACAGCATAAGTGCGTTCAAGATGAAACTGTCACTGTGGGAGACGCAGCTATTCAGCGGTGACACCACGCACTTCTCATGTCTCACAGCTGTGCGTCCGAAGGCACCGGATCGTCCCGATTTGGATAAATATAAGGACAACATGCTTGCTGCGAGAGTTTGAGCGGAGGTTTCAGGTTTTCAGTGAACTTGAGAACAAATTTGTCTTTTTTCGCTCGCCATTTACAGTGAAGCCTTCTGATGTGCCAGCTGACATTCAGCTCGAGCTTATTGACTTGCAGTGCGATTCCGCTATGAAGGATAAATTTGGGTCCGTGGGATTGGATACTTTTTATCAGTATCTTGTGCCAGGTTACCCCAAATTAACAGCCATGGCTGCAAAGGTTCTCTCCATGTTTGGGACTACTTATCTTTGTGAACAGGTGTTCTCCGTGATGAACAAAAATAAAACAAAGCAGCGCTCAAGGTTAACAAATGAACACTTGAATGACATTGTTAAATGTGCTGCTACTCAGGATTTGACACCTGATATCGACGCACTTGTAAAGGCAAAAAGATGCCAAGTTTCAGGAGCCAGCAGCAGCAAGTAGACTGCAAGAGTGCAGTGAGAGAGAGAAAAAAGTGTGATGACACGACATTTGTTTGCACTCATGAATACAGATCATTAAAAATAAGATTAATCTGGTTTCATATTAAAGACAATTAATATTGTGCAGTATATTCTCAGCTTCAGTAGGCCCAGCCTAGTAGTTTGAGCTGATGTAGTCTAATCTCATTGCCCATGCACTGCTAAAACTTTTATTTTGTATTTTTATTTATTATTATATATTCTTATTTATTATTATTTCAAAGCAGTATGACAATTAAGGCAAAACATTTTTTTTCATAGCTCCCACTTGAGTTTGTTTAGTGTGGTGAGTTGGTTCAGGTGTAAAACTGCATTCACTCAACTGTTAAAATAAACCATTTGTTAACACATTCAATGCCAAACATGAAAATCATTTTTTTCTCCATTGTTTGTGAATAAATGTGTTGTGCTTAGAAAAGATCCCTTGTCATCCGTGATTATAATATGTAGGGTAGGCTAAAAATGTAGGCTGAATGATAAAGTATAGTACTGAAAAACAAAGCTAAATAGTTGGAGTTGACATTCTTTTACTGATCCGGCCCACCTGAGAACAGAAAGTCTGGATCCGGCCCCAGAGCCAAACTGAGTTTGACATGCCTGTCGTAGAGGAACCTATTGTTATTGACATGATTATTATTATTCTCTCCCAACAAACGTTGACTGGCCGCACCCCGTACGCCCCAGCAGACTGAAATTCCACATGCAGAAGCAGACTGGCGAAAATTTTCCGAATATTGAGTATGCGTATAAGTGTATTCAAAAATGGCTCTCTAGCGCCCCCTAGAGCGTTTGTACCCACGGTTTTCTTCGCCGATGGCCGATTGACTTGAGATTTGGTCCACAAGTCAGAATTGACTTGCTCTACAAAAAAGCCTCTCAGACCCCTAAGCTCTGCCTAATTAGATTTTCCGCCATTTTGAATTTTGTAAAAAATAAAGTTTTTGTGCACTTTTTTTCAAAACGCTTAGTCCGATTCCTACCAAATTTTCTAAGGTTCATTATTGGTTCAATTCAAATGAATAAATCCCATATGTCATGACATACTGACCCTGAAGACATCCATATGCTAATTTTATATTATGGTCTTAGCGCCAACTAGTGGCACTAGGAAGTAACATATTTTCTACTTTTATACCCTTATCCTCACTGATTATTCAGATATGTCTCAAAATGTACCACAATAGACCTTGATGTTGCTTCCCTGTGAAGCTCGTAGCGACACGTCAAAGTACGGCGAATCTCTCCATAGGCAAACATTGATCCTTCGCCGTGAACAAATAAACTCATGTAACTTGACTCCACATCATCAGATCTGTTCCAAACTCCACCTGTGTGATGACACTCCAGGCCTGAAGACATGTGCAGTCTAATTTTTGTATTTAGTGTTAGCGCCACCTACTGGCAACCAGAACAAAACAAGTTTATACTTTGGCTTCTTTCTCTTAGAAGGTAAATCAGATCAACATGAAATTTGTTCCACACGAAGGTTAGACTTTCATGATAACAGAAGACAAAGCATTTTATGATTTGTCTAACACTGTTGCCGTAGCAACCCATTCTCCGCGTCAAACAACGAAGGGGCTTTGGAGGGACTAAACATGCTCGAAACTTAACTAAATTTTGCACACACACAATTAAAGTCAAATATGTAGTTCCTTTCTATGATTTGAATGCTTCAAAATGGTAATTTGGCTCAGTAGCGCCCCCTACAAATATTCATTCACGCAGCCCCAGTGCTACGTTTGACCTACACGTATAAAATGTGGTAGGCATATGTAACACATGTATACGGAATGAAAAGTCTCTTGGGACCATGCTCTAAACCACCTATATTTAGGGTCCTAGTTACGACTTCATCGTAGAGGAACTTGTTTTTTTTCTCAAAGATTGTTATTGCTCTCCTTGGTCGTAAATGTTGACAGTCCGCACCCCGTACGCCCCAGCAGACTGAAATTCCACATGCACAAGCAGACTGGCGAACATTTTCAGATTATTGAGTTTTCGTATTAGTGTATGAAAATAATTGTCTCTCTAGCGCCCCCTGGAGCGTTTGTACCCAAGGTTGTTTTCGACAATGACGGATTGACTTGAAATTTCGTGTACACGTCCACTTGGACCTGCTCTACAACATTGCCAATAACAACACTAAGCTCCGCCTACCTTTTATTGTCCGCCATTTTGAATTTTGTAAAAAACTGATTTTGTGCCGATTTTTTCAAAACGCTCAGTCAGATTCCTATTAAATTTTCTGAGGTTCATTATTGGTTCAATTAAAAGGAATAATTTTCAGGAATTGTCCATATCTTATTTCCTTCACAGGATATGGACCAGTGAACATCCAAGGGGTGTGGCCTAATATATAAAGACACCTAACTTCCAAATCACTTGGACTATCTTCACCAAATTGACAGCCTATGTTCACAAGGACGCCCTTAACCTAGCTTAATAATTTCATAATATTTGAAAATTTGGGGGCGCTACAATCAATCTCTGAAAATATGCCTTTTTGGCCTTTTTTCATGTTTTTAGGGGTTGTAAAACAGTTAACTGCTCCTAGAGCGTGAACCCGATTCTTTACAAACTTGGCCAGTCTGGTCTTAAGACCTTTGTCTTGAAAAATCTATGAAGGATTTAAAAAATATTAAACTATGTGCTTTTGCCGGACCGGCAAAGAAACGCCATTCGCCATGAAAATGTACGTTGTTGTAACTCGGCCATACATTATGTAATCTGCTCCATATTTCTCATATGTCATGACATACTGACCCTGAAGACATCCATATGCTAATTTTATATTATGGTCTTAGCGCCAACTAGTGGCACTAGGAAGTAACATATTTTCTACTTTTATACCCTTATTCTCACTGATTATTCAGATCCGTCTCAAAATGTACCACAATAGACCTTGATGTTGCTTCCCTGTGAAGCTCGTAGCGACACGTCGAAGTACGGCGAATCTCTCCATAGGCAAACATTGATCCTTCGCCGTGAACAAATAAACTCATGTAACTTGACTCCACATCATCAGATCTGTTCCAAACTCCACCTGTGTGATGACACTCCAGGCCTGAAGACATGTGCAGTCTAATTTTTGTATTTAGTGTTAGCGCCACCTACTGGCAACCAGAACAAAACAAGTTTATACTTTGGCTTCTTTCTCTTAGAAGGTAAATCAGATCAACATGAAATTTGTTCCACACGAAGGTTAGACTTTCATGATAACAGAAGACAAAGCATTTTATGATTTGTCTAACACTGTTGCCGTAGCAACCCATTCTCCGCGTCAAACAACGAAGGGGCTTTGGAGGGACTAAACATGCTCGAAACTTAACTAAATTTTGCACACACACAATTAAAGTCAAATATGTAGTTCCTTTCTATGATTTGAATGCTTCAAAATGGTAATTTGGCTCAGTAGCGCCCCCTACAAATATTCATTCACGCAGCCCCAGTGCTACGTTTGACCTACATGTATAAAATGTGGTAGGCATATGTAACACATGTATACGGAATGAAAAGTCTCTTGGGACCATGCTCTAAACCACCTATATTTAGGGTCCTAGTTACGACTTCATCGTAGAGGAACTTGTTTTTTTTCTCAAAAGATTGTTATTGCTCTCCTTGGTCGTAAATGTTGACAGTCCGCACCCCGTACGCCCCAGCAGACTGAAATTCCACATGCACAAGCAGACTGGCGAACATTTTCAGATTATTGAGTTTTCGTATTAGTGTATGAAAATAATTGTCTCTCTAGCGCCCCCTGGAGCGTTTGTACCCAAGGTTGTTTTCGACAATGACGGATTGACTTGAAATTTCGTGTACACGTCCACTTGGACCTGCTCTACAACATTGCCAATAACAACACTAAGCTCCGCCTACCTTTTATTGTCCGCCATTTTGAATTTTGTAAAAAACTGATTTTGTGCCGATTTTTTCAAAACGCTCAGTCAGATTCCTATTAAATTTTCTGAGGTTCATTATTGGTTCAATTAAAAGGAATAATTTTCAGGAATTGTCCATATCTTATTTCCTTCACAGGATATGGACCAGTGAACATCCAAGGGGTGTGGCCTAATATATAAAGACACCTAACTTCCAAATCACTTGGACTATCTTCACCAAATTGACAGCCTATGTTCACAAGGACGCCCTTAACCTAGCTTAATAATTTCATAATATTTGAAAATTTGGGGGCGCTACAATCAATCTCTGAAAATATGCCTTTTTGGCCTTTTTTCATGTTTTTAGGGGTTGTAAAACAGTTAACTGCTCCTAGAGCGTGAACCCGATTCTTTTCAAACTTGGCCAGTCTGGTCTTAAGACCTTTGTCTTGAAAAATCTATGAAGGATTTAAAAAATATTAAACTATGTGCTTTTGCCGGACCGGCAAAGAAACGCCATTCGCCATGAAAATGTACGTTGTTGTAACTCGGCCATACATTATGTAATCTGCTCCATATTTCTCATATGTCATGACATACTGACCCTGAAGACATCCATATGCTAATTTTATATTATGGTCTTAGCGCCAACTAGTGGCACTAGGAAGTAACATATTTTCTACTTTTATACCCTTATTCTCACTGATTATTCAGATCCGTCTCAAAATGTACCACAATAGACCTTGATGTTGCTTCCCTGTGAAGCTCGTAGCGACACGTCGAAGTACGGCGAATCTCTCCATAGGCAAACATTGATCCTTCGCCGTGAACAAATAAACTCATGTAACTTGACTCCACATCATCAGATCTGTTCCAAACTCCACCTGTGTGATGACACTCCAGGCCTGAAGACATGTGCAGTCTAATTTTTGTATTTAGTGTTAGCGCCACCTACTGGCAACCAGAACAAAACAAGTTTATACTTTGGCTTCTTTCTCTTAGAAGGTAAATCAGATCAACATGAAATTTGTTCCACACGAAGGTTAGACTTTCATGATAACAGAAGACAAAGCATTTTATGATTTGTCTAACACTGTTGCCGTAGCAACCCATTCTCCGCGTCAAACAACGAAGGGGCTTTGGAGGGACTAAACATGCTCGAAACTTAACTAAATTTTGCACACACACAATTAAAGTCAAATATGTAGTTCCTTTCTATGATTTGAATGCTTCAAAATGGTAATTTGGCTCAGTAGCGCCCCCTACAAATATTCATTCACGCAGCCCCAGTGCTACGTTTGACCTACATGTATAAAATGTGGTAGGCATATGTAACACATGTATACGGAATGAAAAGTCTCTTGGGACCATGCTCTAAACCACCTATATTTAGGGTCCTAGTTACGACTTCATCGTAGAGGAACTTCTTGTTTTTTTTCTCAAAAGATTGTTATTGCTCTCCTTGGTCGTAAATGTTGACAGTCCGCACCCCGTACGCCCCAGCAGACTGAAATTCCACATGCACAAGCAGACTGGCGAACATTTTCAGATTATTGAGTTTTCGTATTAGTGTATGAAAATAATTGTCTCTCTAGCGCCCCCTGGAGCGTTTGTACCCAAGGTTGTTTTCGACAATGACGGATTGACTTGAAATTTCGTGTACACGTCCGCTTGGACCTGCTCTACAACATTGCCAATAACAACACTAAGCTCCGCCTACCTTTTATTGTCCGCCATTTTGAATTTTGTAAAAAACGTACATGAAAATGTACGTTGTTGTAACTCGGCCATACATTATGTAATCTGCTCCATATTTCTCATATGTCATGACATACTGACCCTGAAGACATCCATATGCTAATTTTATATTATGGTCTTAGCGCCAACTAGTGGCACTAGGAAGTAACATATTTTCTACTTTTATACCCTTATTCTCACTGATTATTCAGATCCGTCTCAAAATGTACCACAATAGACCTTGATGTTGCTTCCCTGTGAAGCTCGTAGCGACACATCAAAGTACGGCGAATCTCTCCATCGGCAAACATTGATCCTTCGCCGCGAACAAATAAACTCATGTAATAGGCCGTAAGGTGAACACTGTTTTCGTTTCAACCCGCTCCACAGTCGCACATCTACACAATCTTTAGCTCATAAAAAAGAACGAGTTGTGCTAACCTACCAAAAAAAAGTTTGTCGCTGAAATTCCAGTCGATTGTCGATGCAACTATGTTTTATGCAGAACTAGTTTCTTCATAATGTTGGGCGCGTGTGGTGCCACGGTTCGACACGTGATCGTTCTACACCAATAAGGGAGCTGCTTTTTGTCAACAGAACGGCAATATGGCGGCTCCCGTGGATAGATTCACAGTTACCGATAAAGAGGAAAACACCCGAACATCCTCAAAAGTGGGCTAAATGGATTCTAAATAGTGCTGTATACATAGCCGCGTCCAATAAGAACAATGAGGCAAATATACGATTATGTTATGCTTATGTTAAGTCATTTAGATCAAGTTTGACATACCTGGGAATACACCGTACTGACGATCTAACATGGATTGAACTCCCAGCACACACTGAAAAAACGAGGCAGAAACGAGGCACAGACTGGACTTCCTACAACAGTAGGAAGTCCAGTCTGTCACTGCCACAGACTGGACTTCCTACATCAGTAGGAAGTCCAGTCTGTGGCAGTAAAAGTAGGAATTACAGTCTTTTGGCTGTAATTTGTACTTATACCAACGACCATTTGTTTGTTCGTTCATTCATTCATTCTTCCACAAATGAAAACACAGATGAACCAACAAAACAATCTTTATTAAAAATATGACATCATAT
>JAYMGU010000591.1:0-12852 GCA_036178185.1 Liparis tanakae | reverse complement strand
GCTTTCTACAAGCCAGTCTTTGATAATGAACAATATTGACCGGTGGAACTTGAAGATCAATATTACACTCAAGGATGTGACTGTGATGAAGGAAGATGCTTCTGTAATTATTAAACAGGTCTAGACAGATTCTCGATGGCCTGAAGCGTGTCTAGCTAAAAATAAAACACTGCTCAACAGTTGCCAAGTAAAATACTAAAAAAGCGTGTGTCTATAAGACGGTGAAAACGATAAAATACAAAAATAAAAATGTATATCTTATGATTTTAGAATCCTAAAACATTTACCTCTGTTATCACTTGTGTAGTTTTGATTCAAATTTCTAAATTATTTTGGAACTCTGAAGAGTTCCAAGTGGGAAACAAGATGAAATAAATGACAATTTAATAAAGGGACAAAATATTTTATAATTTCACATTTACTCATATAATGATAATTTATGTTTGAAGTTTTGATTTGTTCTCTATGCAAGATACTGGTTCTCTTCTTAATGACTTTATGAACTTCTTCAATGAGAAGATTTTAACTATTAGGACAAGATTAATAATCTCTTGCCCTTAACCAGTGCCAATCTGTCCTCAAGTGGAATGGCTTTGGAAACCCTGTATGTCCTGGTATATATTTAGATGGCTTTTCTCCCATCAACCGTGACCAATTATCTTTAATGGTTTCTACTTCTAACACGTCTACCTGTCTCTTGGACCCTATCCCGACTAGGTTGCTTAAAGATGTTTTGCCTTTAATTGGCAGCTCTTTTTGGATATTATTAATGTGTCTTGTTAACAGGCCACGATCACATTCCTTCAAAGTAGCTGTAATTAAACCTCTCCTGAAGAAGCCCACTCTGGATCCAGAGGTTTTGGCTAACTACAGACCGATCTCTAACCTCCCTTCCTCTCTAAGATCCTTGAGAAAGTGGTCGAAATCAGTTGTGTGACTTTCTACATCAGAATAGTTTATTTGAAGAGTTTCAGTCAGATTTAGAAAACACCACAGCACAGAGACAGCACTTGTGAAGATTACGAATGACCTCTTAATGGCAGCAGATAAAGGACTTCTCTGTACTGGTCTTGTTAGACCTTAGTGCTGCATTCGACACCATTGACCATAACATCCTATTACAGAGACTGGAGCAGTCGATTGGTATTTCAGGCACCGCCCTAAGTTGGTTTGAATCTATTTATCAGATCGATCTCAGTTTGTATTTGTAAAGATGAAGCCCTCAATGACCACCAACGTTAGTCATGGAGTTCCACAGGTTCTGTGCTCGACCAATTCTATTTACCTTATACATGCTTCCTTTGGGCAATATTATCAGGAAACGCTCTATAAATTTTCATTGTTATGCAGATGATACTCAACTATATCTATCGATAAAACCAGAGGAGACTAACCAACTCACTAAAATTCAAGCATGTCTTAGTGACATAAAACATGGATGACCGCAACTTCTGATGTTAAACTCAGACAAAACCGAAGTAATTCTACTCGGCCCTGAGCACCTCAGAGATCAATTATCTGGTGATGTGATTTCTGTAGATGGCATTACTCTAGCATCCAACACCACTGTAAAGAATCTCGGCGTTATCTTTGATCGACTTGTCCTTAACTCCACATAAAGCAAATCTCAAGGACTGCATTCTTCCATCTACGAATATTTCAAAATCAGGCACATCTTGTCTCAAAAAGATGCAGAGAAATTGGTTCACGCTGCTCGTTACTTCGAGACTGGATTACTGCAACCCTTATTATCAGGCTGCACTAATAAATCTCTTAGGTCCCTCCAGTTGATTCAGAATGCTGCAGCTCGATTCTCACTAAAACTAAGAAAGAGATCACATTACTCCTGCACTAGCTGCTCTGCACTGGCTCCCTGTAAAATCAAGAATCCCTTTAAAATTCTTCTCTTAACTTACAAAGCCTTAATTGGTGATGCACCATCATATCTTAAAGAGCTTAGACAAGACGTTCCACCAGAGAGCTGCGCCACTAAATGCGGGGCTACTTGTAGTTCCGAGAGTCTTAAATGTAAAATGGGAGCCAGAGCCTTTGGTTATCAGCTCCTCTTTTATGGAACCAACTACCTTGCTGGTCCAGGGAGGCAGACACAGTAACCACATTCAAGAGTAGACTGAAGACTTTCCTCTTTGACAGAGCTTATGGTCAGAATGAATCAGGTTTGCCCTGAATCCAGCCCCTGGATATCTTTGGTATAGGCTTATAGCTGCTGGGGATGTTTAGGATGCTTTTAAGGCACCTCTCTCCTCTTTTCTTTCTCCTATGGGTGAATCTTCATCTCCCTGCATCACACATGACTAACTCCTGCTTTTCTCCCCGAGTCCTTCGACTTCACGTCTCATGGTCGCCAGTTCCTATGAGACGGCATAAATTCCATCTCTGCTGATGGACCTTCGATGGTTGGATCGTGAGTTCCTGTCGCCAGCTGTGCCACTGCCCTGCTGGGACTCCGCCCACTCCCCTCCACACTTGGGAGGTCTCCCAAGCCTCCATCGTGGAATATGCCTAAATATGAACTATTGACCAAAACTCTGTCAGATTCCTTGAATGCATTTTAACTCTAAAATATGTCATTGCTTTTGGCCATCTATGCATCTGTCCATCCTGGAAGGGATCCTCCTCTGTTGCTCTCCTGAAGGTTTCTTCCTTTTTTCCCCCTGAAGGAGGTTATTTGGGAGTTTTTTCTGATCCGATGGCAGGTTTTTGGAGTCAGGGATGTCTATGTGTACAGATTAGCACTCACAGAGACAAATTTGTAATTTGTGAAACTAGACTATAAATAGCTAGATGGTGAATTGAATTGAATTCTGACATTCTAGAGAAACCACTATGAGATGATGGAGTGTTGAAGGACTCCAGTGTAGAATTGAGTTAACCATCTCAAACGTGAAAATGACGAATGCCTGAAGAACTTTGAACGAGAACTGGTGATACAACATCCAGATTCAAGACGTCATTGACACTACCACGAGTGTCAAGGCTGCTGAAGAACTTCAGTGTTGTGTCTTCTCATATATGAAATATTAGTAATATTGAAAGAGAATGTTCTTGGTTAATTGTTGGGAAAACAATATTTTCTGTTGTTTGGTGAATACAATGTAATCTCAGATGTTTTTCGTGACGCTTAGGGTCAGAGGTGATTAGGTAGGATAGGTCCATGGGGAGAGGCTCATGGTTGACCAACTTGATCCTGACATTATTATTTTGTTATTATTTGCTGAGAAATTCCTGATGTATTTACTGAAATTATTCCACAGAATGACAAATATTCCTAATTTCAGTGGTATGGAGTTCAATTTAGGGTCGCCTTTGGCAGAGGGACCATAACATATTCTCCTGCACATTGCTCAATTGATGTCTTAAGAGAAGATAACTGTCCGAAAGTTTTTTAAATCTTACTTTTTATACTCCATTTTGATACCACTTTTACACATGATACAGTCAACAAATTGTTAGAACTCTACTGTAGCACAGGATGGTATTGTTGTCATGAATACGATACCTCTATGTCTACATTGTTTGTTTGTTTATTGTTTATTTATTGAGCCTTGTTTAGCTAAGAGTAACAGGTCATGGCAGGCACGCACAGACATTTTGTGGGCAGGTGCTAAAACCCCAAAAAAGGACACCCACCGATTGCCAAAATAAAATCTTGACCGAAGTTGAAGCATAAGCAGCAATACACTGATGATGCAATACACTGATCATGCAATACACTGATCATGCAATACATCCTTGGCCTGCGTTTCGCAGCATCAGACCGCTAGCTTACATGTTCTTTATAAAAAGATGAATAATTATATAGCAACAACAGTACAAGGTTCTGATTGGCTAATGGGTCACTATGCCCGATCGCTTGCTGTTGTTCTGACAGATCCTATTGCCATAGATAGACATCAACAGCCAAGGCAGTGGTCCTCAAACTAAGGCTCATGGGCCGGATACGGCCGCCTCCACATTCGCCCTCTGAACAATACCAGAGAGGCAATAGCCTGGCCAAGCACATCCTAGACTGAATAAGAATTAATTCTCTCTCTTCTCTCTCCTCCTCTTTCTTCTTCTCTCTCTTGTCTTCCCTCCTCTTCTTCTCTATTATATATAAACATAACTATTCAATTCAATTTCAATTCAGTTTATTTGTATAGCCCAGTTTCACAAATTACAAATTTGTCTCAGAGTGCTTTTTACAATCTGTACACATAGACATCCCTGACCCAAAACCTCACATCGGACCAGGAAAACTCCCAAATAACCCTTCAGGGGAAAAAAGGGAAGAAACCTTCAGGAGAGCAACAGAGGAGGATCCTCTCCAGGATGGACAGATGCAATAGATGTAATGTGTACAGAAGGACATATTTAGAGTTAAAATACATTCAAGGAATCTGACAGAGTTTATCAATAGTTCATATTTAGGCATATTCCACGATGGAGAGTTTGAGACCTCCCAAGTGAAGTAGTGGGCGGAGTCCCAGCAGGGCAGTGGCACAGCTGGCTACAGGAACTCACGATCCAACCATCGAAGGTCCATCAGCAGATGGAATCTTATGCCCTCATAGGGTCCGATGACCCCATGAGACGTGAAGTCAGAAGGACTCCGGGAGAAAGCAGAGTTAGTCATGTGTGATGGAGAGATGAAGATTCATCCATAGGAGAAAGAAAAGAGGAGAGAGGTGCTCAGTGCATCCTAAACATCCCCAGCAGCTATAAGCCTATACCAGCATATCCAGGGGCTGGACCAGGGCAACGCTGATTCAGCCCTGACTATAAGCTCTGTCAAAGAGGAAAGTCTTAAGTCTACTTGAATGTGGCGACTGTGTCTGCCTCCCGACTGAAATTGAAGTTGTTCCATAAAAGAGAGCTTGATAACTAAAGGCTCTGGCTCCCATTTTACATTTTAAGACTCTGGGAACTACAAGTATTCAGATTTAGTGAGCACAGCTCTCTGGTGGGCGATACGGATTACGAGTTTTTAAGATATGATGGTGCATCACCAATTAAGGCTTTGTGTTAAGAGAAGAATTTTAAAAGTGATTCTTGATTTTACGGGGAGCCAGTGCAGAGCAGCTAGTGCAGGAGTAATGTGATCTTTTTTCTTAGTTTTAGTGAGAATACGAGCTGCAGCATTCTGGATCAACTGAGGGACCTAAGAGACTTATTAGTGCAGCCTGATAATAAGGAGTTGCAGTAATCCAGTCTCAAGTAACTAACGCTGAACCAATTTCTGCATCTTTGAGACAAGATGGCCTGATTTTAAATATTACGAGATGGAAGAATGCAGTCCTTGAGATTTGCTTTATGTGGGAGTTAAAGGACAAGTCCCGATCAAAGATAACGCCGAGATTCTTTACAGTGGTGTGATGCTAGAGTAATGCCATCTACAGAAATCACATCACCAGATAATTGATCTCTGAGGTGCTCAGGCCAAGTAGAATTACTGGTTTTGTCTGAGCTTAACATCAAGAAGTTGCCGGTCATCCATGTTTTTATGTCACTAAGACATGCTTGAATTTTAGTGAGTTGGTTAGTCTCCCTGGTTTTATCGATAGATATAGTTGAGTATCATCTGCATAACAATGAAAGTTTATAGAGTGTTTCCTGATAATATTGCCCAAAGGAAGCATGTATAAGGTAAATAGAATTGGTCCAAGCACAGAACCTTGGGAACTCCCTGACTAACGCTGGTGGTCATCGAGGCTTCATCGCTATAAATACAAACTGAGATCGATCTGATAAAAAGGATTTAAAAACCCAAATTAGTGCGGTGCCTGAAATACCAATCGACTGCTCCAGTCTCTGTAATAGGATGACAATGTTGTCGAATGCAGCACTAAGGTTAACAAGACCAGTACAGAGAGAAGTCCTTTTTCTGCTGCCATTAAGAGGTCATTCGTAATCTTCACCAGTGCTGTCTCTGTGCTGTGGTGTTTTCAAACCTGACTGAAACTCTTCAAATAAACATTCTGATGTAGAAAGTCACACAACTGATTTATGCATCACTTTTCAAGGATCTTAGAGAGGGAAGGAGGTTAGAGATCGGTCTGTAGTTAGCCAAAACCTCTGGGTCCAGAGTGGGCTTCTTCAGGGGAGGTTTAATTACAGCTACTTTGAAGGAATGTGGCAGTGGCCTGTTAACAAAGACACATTGGGTCATATCCAAAAGAGAGCTGCCAATTAAAGGCAGAACGCTTTAAGCAGCCTAGTGGATAGGGTCCAAGAGACAGGTAGACGGTTAGAAGTAGAAACCATTGAAGATAATTGGTCACTGCTTTATAGGAGAAAAGCCATCTAAATATACACCAGGACATACAGGGGTTTCCTAAAGCCATTCCACTTGAGGACAGATTGGCACTGGGTTTAAAGGGGAAGAGATTATTAATCTTGTCCCTATAGTTAACATCTTCATTAAAGAAGTTCATAAGTCATTACTACTGAGGTCTATAGGAATACTGGGCTCCAAAGAGCAGTGATTCTCTGTCAGCCTGGCTACAGCTAAAGAGAAACCTAGGTTGTTTATTTTCTCACATTGAAGAGTAATATTATGCTCTGGCATTACAGAGGCCTTCTTTATACATTTTAAGACTATCTCGCCAAACTAAGCGGATTCTTCCCATTAGTTGAATGTGTTAAGAATATAAAATGCATATTTAGTACCCCATGTCCCTCACTTTGCATTAAGGCCCCGAGCTTCCATATCTTGCTTTTTTCCTATGACAGTAGCGCCCTGACCAGAGAGAACAGCTCATACTCAGCTCACCAACATGTTTTGGGAACATCCTGACCTTGTTGGATAAGAAGCACAGATAGGTACAAACACTTTGTGACTTCGCCAGATGACGATCCACACCGGAGGATGATTAGACACGCTGGGAGCACTAGACACAAAAATATACACAACCCCCGGGCCCCACCTCACCCTGACCACTCAGTCGAGAACTGAGGTTTAATAAGAACCCTACCGCACCGCAAAGAACTTGTTTATGAAAGCAACAGATAGTTTCAAAACCTTTTCAGTTTCTATTATATCAAAACTCCACAGCCGCACAGCCCCTGCTTTAGATAGAGAAACAACATACACACACACTGATATGATCAGAGACATGATGATGAAAAGATGGTGAGCCCAGAGGGTGACATCACCCTGAGCTCCATCAGAAGGTGTTCAGAGTCTAAACCAGGAACACCTCCATCTGTTTTAACCAACCAGAGTTGCTGTCGTGAGCCAAGAGGGTGGGACCACCTGAGCTCCAAACGATGAGACGGACAAAGTTTAAACTGAGTAACGCCTCCATCTATTTTATCCAATCACGCTTGCTCTTAAAGATTATAAAAAGTCATGTTCTCCCTTGAGAATGTGAGTCTGTTGTGGGAAAGATGCTTTGCTGACTTCATTCAGGCCCGCTGTTGCACGATACTTTGTGTCTTTTAGAACTTTTGTTGTACCACACTGGATTAAATCTACTTTTGTTTTGAATTTGACTTTGCTGTCCTGGTAATCTTTTCCCAACCTTCAACAAACGCCAAATGCTTTCAAGCTTTGTGACGCTTGCTTTAGTTTGAGGTCTGAGGGTCATCCCAGGGAGCATACCTTTTCTTCTCACCGCTTCTTCTTCAGAGGGATATCGAGTCCAGTGTCATTCTCAGTGAGCCTGTGGCACAATGTCAACGCCATATGTAAGAACAAGATCAAGCGCAGGCCAAAGCTGTGAGTGGGTTTCTGTACTCTCTGACGAAAGTCGATCGAGTCCAACAATGAGATGAATGCAGTACTAGGCAATCATTATCAACATCCACATGAATATTAAAATCTCCTACAATAATAACTTTATCAGTTTTAAGAACCAAACTTGATATAAATTCTGAAAATTCTGATATAAACTCTGAATATGGACCGGGTGGCGGTACAGAATCACAATAGAATCGGCTGTAATGTTTTCATGCTTGGATGTGAAAGACTAAGAACAAGGCTTTCAAATGAGTCGTAGTTTAATTTAGGTTTAGGATTTATTAAAAGGCTCAAGTCAAGATGGCTGTTATTTCCACCTCCTCGACCGGTGTCTCGAGGAATGTGAGTATTAACATGACTTGGAGGAGTCGACTCATTTAGGCAGACATATTCTTCATGGCGAGCCAGGTTTCAGTTAGACAACATGGATCAATGTGATTATCTGTTATTAAATCATTTAGTAACACAGCTTTAGATGACAGAGATCTAATATTTAGGAGACCACATTTAATAGTCCTGTTTTGTTGCACTGCTGAAATAATGGTGTTAGGCTCCTAGTCCAAAGTTGGCCAGAAGGGTATATTGAGGTTTCAAAGCTCTTGCAGTAGCTATAAGACTATATTTTAACATGTTGTTTTCTTTACAATAAAAGCTGATTTGACATTATTTTTGATATATTAAAATCGACTGTTTAAAACTTTAAAATGCCAAAGTGACATTTTGACTTACACTTCAGCAGCAACAAAAATGTACATATTTATGTACAACTGTGGCTGATAAATAGATAAAAAAGATAAGAATGCACAATTTGAAGAAAGCCTTGGATCTATTAATATGAAACTAAAGAAGGTGTCTTTTGGTTATCCCCCAAAAAAAAAAAAAAAGAAATCCAGCTCAGCATTGTCTGTATCTAGAGGACCTGACATATTTAGGATCTGAGGCAACATCTGACTGTCCCTGTAGTTTCTCTGACTGTCCCTGTAGTTTCTCTGACTGTCCCTGTAGTTTTTCATCCAGCTGCATGTACTGAGCTCGGACTGGACCGCCTCGGCCCAAAGGAACATAGATGCAATTGTCGAAGCACCTTCGTTATTCTTCCACAAGGACATCAAACATGTCCGTGGTAGTTTTACTTTACCGGCAAAGTAAAAACAGAAGCCCTGGGTGTTTTATTATTCATTATTGTTATAATAATTATGTATTTTGGTTTGCTTTGTTATAATTTGTATGTTTTATTTATTTCTTTACTTTAGTTTTTTTCTTTAGAATTGTAAACTGACACACATGTAAAGAATATATACTTTTGCTTAGCTTACCCTATTATGTGTGCATACATATTATGTGTAAAAGTGGAAAGGTCACTGAGAAGGTCAAAACTTCAGCAGGGCGATCTAGTGCCTGACTGATCAAAGAAGATAACAAGTGAACACAAGAGAGCTTTATGCACTCCCTCCCTGCATCACGCACATCCTAGGTTTAAACAGAACAAAGCAACACTCTTGCTCTATGCTACAGGAACGCTCGAGGATACTTTTAATGAGCACAGATAGATAATGGCAACAAATGTCGGGGTCAACCACAGGGCTTCCTTTGACACAACACACATGCCCTCCTTGCATCCTTATTTACTGATAGAGCTCTTTATTAATATCCGGAGAAACGCCTCCGGAGACGCCTCCGATCTCGAAAAGATGAATTGTCATGGAAGACTAGTGGAAGAAAAGCTTCAAGAAGCTACATTTTAATCACCCTTTCCTTTCCACACCTTTATTCACAACATATGCTCTCATGGGCGGCCACATGGACTAATGAATATTCATACAACGCGAAGCGAAGAGCAAGAACCAATGAGAAGACACGCCTTTTGTTTCAGACCAATCAGAAGTGGTCTTGATGGTATTTAATGGCTACGCCTCTGTTCAGCACCTCTTCTTCAGCTCTGGGACCATAACGTGTCAGCTCTGAACTTTGGGGTCCATGCATGTTTGTCTAACTGTATCATGATTTGTTAATTAAACGCTTTATAGATTTGAAGTAAAAGTCTACCGCTGTTTGTTTTCAGTGATATCCGTCCAGGTGTGTTCCCGTCCATCCTCAACACACACACACATACTTGTTCTTTGACCCTGTGGCATATTGTGCATCATCATCAATAAAGTATATATTTAGTCATTGTAACAGGCTTTTGCTGTCATAAGTAGGTACTTCCCCCCAAGCACCAAAGGATGAGCAATCACCGAGGTTGCATTTGGGAATATACTTTATTTATGTAGACTGTGCCTCTGCTCCCCACTCTCCCTCCCTCCATCTCCCCTCCAGATTATATAGCTAAGGGCTAATCAAACAGATACCCCACATCCGGGGAACGCCAAAGGGGAACGGGGAGCTGGAGCCGCCAAAGGGTCACGGGGAACTGGAGCCGCCAACGGGTCACGGGGAACTGGAGTCGCCAAAGGGTCACGGGGAACAGGAGTCGGCTGCCGCTTTTATCCAAAGCGACTTACAATCAGGTTCCATTAATACCCCGTAGACACAGCTACGTTAAGTGTCTTGCTCAAGGACACATCGACGAGGCCCCAACCCCCTAATTGAAAGACGAACCTGCTAACCACTGACCCACAGTCTGTAAACAAGTACATCTCAAATCTATAGTATATGACCTCAAGTGCTCTGAGCGTGTATCTGAACCTTTTGACTTGTAAATGAGCTCATCCTGTTAGCCTCTCAGGTGAGGTAGGATACACCCTCACCTGCCTCATGTGCTACTAAACGACAGGACCTGGGATAGATTAATACACTCCAGTCTTCTGGTGTTGGAAACATGACGTGGAAGATGAGCTGCAAGGACGTTCTCCGGAGTATTATCTTTGAATGGTTTGATGTCATGTTATTTACTTGTTGCACTTTACCTGCGTGAATACTTCCTGATTTGTTTAGCTATTCAAGACTGTTTTCCAAAAGAATTCGCAATTGACATTTGAACATCAGTATATTTGTGATGACCGCGTAGCCGCTTGTTCCAACACAGGCCCTAACTATTTCCTAGCACCATTAACGCTATATCAATTACACAATGTGACTACATAGTCCAAATTTGATGTTTTTTAAAACACGCAGCCAGTGAACAGATGGTCCTTATCTTAGACTGTTAAAGTAATATCGAACATAGTGTTAACGCTTTCCAGAGTTAACGCAACTCTGGTAAGACTTATTATTCTAAGAAGTGTCTATTTTAATTTGCTCAGTCCGAGAGTCAAATGTAACTTATTGTGATGTTTCATCTATAGAATTATAGACAGCTGTGGGAGACTTTTAGGTTAAGGTCTTGCCCAAAGGACACATCTACTAGTGGGATCTGCAAACCGCCAATACCCTGATTGAAAGACGGACCTGCTAACCACACTGTATTCTTTATGTTACAAAGCAACATGCATAGTAAAATAAAAAATGCTATTGTAAATTAGCATATTTTGTTTCTCAGTTTGTGTTAGCGTGTGAACGAGGTCAAAACAGAGTTTTAAGTTGTCAAACGTCACAGTGCGTACTAAAGATGCTTCACGTCATGTGAGCCATTCCCATGGGACGATCCGGACGCATATTGGCGCGGATTCATATAGACAGAAACATTTTTGAAAAACGACCTTTGTGTTTATAACGCTATTTTTTGAAACGCGAGGCAGAAATATTTGTTTCTGTAAATACCTGGCTGGTGTGAAATGTGGCCTGGGTTCTTTGCACCTGTAGGCTATCCCCTGCTCTAAGGGGAAGCTACATGTATTTGCATGAAACAAGATTCAAATCATTTGAATATTTATTCTAAAACTTGTTTGCATTTTTACTCACACTGCCAAGACTATAAGTCTTTAGTTTAAAGCACATTTGACCTGCGTGACACTGAAATGAAAGAAGTCGTAACCCTTGCATTTAAAGTACACTGAACACCTCTAAATGTGTTGCTTTTTGTCATAAACTAGATGTTGTAGGGTGATCACACTTAGACGATCTTTAAAGTGCAGCCATTGCAATTAAATAATGCTAATATCTGGGCAAATTCTGAATCCAATGGGTGGGGAAGATGGAAAGGAATTAGCTCTTCTTCCAGGTTATGGACTCATATCTCAGAAAGGTATATCGGGAACCGAATTAAAGAAATGTAGTCGTACAACACCCAAGTGGGCATGCGTTACAAGATTCTGGGGATTTCTCAATATAAAACAAAGTTATTCTCTCCAATTGGAATAACCTTCATTTGAAAGTATTTATATGGGATACATGTATGATACTTCTGAGAAACTGGAAGAGGACTATACACGGCTACCAGATCGGCTGTATTCCCTTGCAATATTATATTTTTCCAACTTTGATTTTTTTTAGAAATTTTATTCACTTTTTCTTTCATATGGCCTGGGGATCGCTGCTTTAAAGAACTATTTATGAAGATTCTTCAATAAATCCTATAATGGTGCTCTCAAATAGCAAAATGGTTCCTCAGTAGGGTGATCGCTCTGGTAGAACCACAAAACCCCAAATCCTTTTAAAGAACCATCATTTTTCTGTGTAGTTTCTGTCCAAGGCAACATGGGACCAGAGCCCAATCCAAAATTCTATACAAACTCAACTTCTATTGGATTTTTTTAACCACATAAAAATATATATATATATATATATATATATATATATATATATATATATATATATATATATATATATATATATATATATATAAACTATAAATGTTTTGTTGGAAATTGAGGAGGTCTTCAGTGTTTTTTTACAACAATCTCGGTGATATTCTGCATTCATTTAAATCAGAACATCGAGTTGTAGTCTGAACCTACTCTTCTATCACCTATTTTTAGTGGGTTTCATTTAGTAAAGTATCACGTGACCTCTTGACATTTGTCAAGAGCCTCAGACAGGTATTTTCCAGTCACTTTCCAAATAAAACATATTTGCAATCAATAATCAATCAAAATTGTTCATGTTCTTCTATGTTGGGGACGTGATTTAAAAAGGATAACGTGAGACCATATTAATTGTTTTGATGGAGTCAATGTTTTCATTTTAAAGGTGTTTCTTCCAGTTGTGGTTCTGGACGGGCTTACAGGGGA
>JAYMGU010000590.1:7500-13016 GCA_036178185.1 Liparis tanakae | reverse complement strand
ACCCTAACCCCAACCCAACCCCAACCCAACCCTAACCCTAACCAACCTAAACCTAACCCTGACCCGAACCCTAACCCTAACCCTAACCCCTAACCCCAACCCTAACCCAACCCCTAACCTAACCCTAACCCTAACCCTAACCCTAACCCTAACCCTAACCCTAACCCTAACCCTAACCCTAACCCTAACCCTAACCCTAACCCTAACCCTAACCCTAACCCTAACCCAACCCTAACCCTAACCCTAACCCTAACCCTAACCCTAACCCTAACCCTAACCCTAACCCTAACCCTAACCCTAACCCTAACCCTAACCCTAACCAAAAACACATGTGCTTCAGATACAGCTGCCTGGGATTATACACGTGCCCACTAGACGCTGTCGTGAGCACATCAAGCTTCGACAAATTAACCCTTTCTCCAACCAATTGGTTGAAGAGTTGAGATGAAGCCTCGTGACTCACGAGGCTTCATCTCACCATCACTACCATCAGAGGACAGGTGGGGACAGTCAGGGACAGGTGGAGAGCAACAGGGGACAGGGGACACAATCACACAGGTGGCACGTCACCTAAAACGAGAGGAGGAGTAGGCTTCAAAATAAAACAGGAACTTACAAGGCATGTGTGACATACTCAAATACTTGTACTACAGAGACTACTGGAGTACTTTGTGCCAACAAGTAATAACACATATGAGCTGCTATACTTGGATTACAAAGGATACATTAAATGGAGCCAACATATATTCAAATGTTAAATATGACCCTGTTTATTGATATGTACCCTTTAATAAGCATGCGCGCGTGTGTTTGTATAGTGGGCGGAGTCTGTGACAGCAGAAGGCTCATTGTCTGAAGAGAGAGAGAGAGAGAGAGAGAGAGAGAGAGAGAGAGAGAGAGAGAGAGAGAGAGAGAGAGAGAGAGAGAGAGAGAGAGAGAGAGAGAGAGAGGAGGCTCACTCACTCACTCACTCACTCACTCTTTCTTCGTGTGGGGGCGGAGAGAGGGAGGATTAACCAGCTGATCGGAGACACGCGCTCACACACGCACACAGCTTCATCATCAGCAGCAGCAGCAGCAGCAGCAGCAGCATCGGAAAAGAGACAGAGTCAGACAGGCGGAGAGTCGGACGGACGGACGGACGGACATCGCCGAATAACAGGCAGCGACAGATAGGCTTGCATCACAGCCGCCTGTTAGTGCAAGATAGTGCCACAGCGCTGTCCGACACGGCCCTCGCCGGCGGAGAACCTTACGAGGACGTCCGAGATCTCCAAGCGGCCCTAAACTCACCATCTGCACGACGACACACAGGACAGAGACGGCGTTTCAGCGCTGTGCTCTTTTGTTGTGTAATGTACATCATTGGCCACAAGAGGGCAGTGCAGGAACACAAGCCATCACAGTCACACTGTGTCAGGGGCATCCCGCTCACCCACTGACCCTAACCCCGTTTATAACATACAACAATATATACATACTATTATATGGATTATTATATGTACTATGTAATAACATTGTATTAAATAGACACTGGCTAACATCATATATATATATATATATATATATATATATATATATATATATATATATATATATATATATATATATATATATATATATATATATATATATATATATATATATATATAAATAATACTACATAGACATTGGGTAACATAATATATTCATTATTATATATCAGAATGTCTAATACAAAATAACAATAAAGAGTGCAGTGAACAGACAGCGATATGTAATCAGGTCCGACGGCAGCCAGCAGCTGCGTCACGTGGATCCAAGATGGCGGATGTTCAGTCGCGTTCAAAGGGCCCCGCCTGTTCAAGGCCGTTTCAGAAGCTACCGGTCCGACGGCGCCTCGGTGTGGCGGGAAACGGCACTGCAACTCATTGGTCTTCACTGCTGTACTACAGGTGGAATGAAAATAACGACAAAAAAGTCAAAGTACTTCGTTACAAAGCCCTAACCCGACTGGACCTTACCATTACCCACAATGCTACGGGGCAGCCAACTCAGCCACATCAAAAAGAAAATAACTTTCAAACTAAAACATAGGGAAATGTGCGGTCGGTTTCTGTGAAGTGACCGAGAGCTCTGGAATATATCATATACATTAAAAAAAATAAAAAATATTTGCACCACGACTGAGAATAGTGATTGACTGCACTGCTATAAATAGCCCTGAGACATATTGTCATATTGTAGTGCAGCCAGACTTTCAGTTTGTCGCCGCCAGGAGGTCCGGACATACCGCGGGAGGTATCCGGCTCAGGCAACGGCATCGGAGCCCGAGCCCTACCTCAAGCGAGCATGGCTATAGGAGTGCAGGGACATTGACCCCAGGGGGCAGATTGGCCCTACAGCGCATGCGTGTAACCGCAGGTCTAATGCGAGCCGAGGGTTTAAAGAGCCTCTCACAGCAGCAGGGCTCCACTGAGCGAGCGACAACTGTGGCTGGACACTACTTTTACCTTTTCAAAAGAAATCACAATATAGTACATATAATATGAAAATAAATATAAATAAAATATATATATATAATTATATATATATATAATTATTATTCATTTATTCATTTTTTGCCCCAATGCAAATATTGTTATAGTATAAATAAATAATACACGTGTTTCTATACATGTTTTTTATATACCACATATATGTTTTATTTTTATATATATATATATATATATATATATTTATATAAATAAAGGAGTGAAGTGGACCTTCATCCTCATGATCCTTCAGGAGTCATCGTGGCTTTCGATATTGATCCGTGCCACCGATTGACCATATTGAATACAACTCAGCAATAGTCTGTTTGCTCTTTACAGATTTAAAATGTGGGGAGTGAGACTCCCAAGACACTTGGACCAGTGCCTGATGTAAGAAGAGACATCCGCTGACCACTAGTGCAGAGCTCATGTCTGCAGAGGTGCACTGACATGTGATGCACAACGTGATAGACTTTTAAAATGAAACACAGGTTTATTATAATAATTATATTCCCACCACTGCTAAACAATGTTTAAACCACATGTAACTGTGACTATTTGAGTCTGCATTCCCCCAGCACACCCTTGTGGACTCCGCTGTTTCTATTCAGATCATCAGGTGGACAACTCCATGTCTGAGGTGGCATCACTCGTGTGTGTAGCATTTATTTGAGTGAGTTCTGCTTGCAGTCACTTTGCTTCAGAGCCTCCAGATGCTCGCACACTCTTTACCTCCACCTGCGTCAGGAGGCCAAGGGACCGGCTGCTGCAGGGGGACATCAGCCCTCTGGGACATGGGGGACATCAAAGCGCTTAGAGAAGCTCCTCTGCTCCAACAGCCCTTTTATTGTGTGTACATCTCAAGTGTCAACACATGCTCACCAGGCTTCTGCTGGCACATCAGGGCGACAGCTGACTCCTCCTGTCTGTGAGGGACATGTGAGAGAAGCCCCGGTTCACCACACTGCAGGAGAAGGGACGGACGCTGCAGGGTCACCGTGGCAACGCTGGTGCTTTCAGAGGGATGCACTACTGATGAAATACCACTCAGCGATATGTTTCACTTTGGATCACATGTGTGTGTGTTATAAGATCATATAAACATGTGATATCTCAGGACAACAGGACACCAGGACAACAGCTCAGGACAACAGGGCCCTATTTCTCGTACCTGGCTAACGTAGTTAGCGGGATAATTTCGAGGATCTGAAGACTACTGCCCAATAGTGTAAGTATTGCCATTGTTATGACAATTGCTCATATCCTTCAATCCTCAATAAGTATTATTTTTGAAGAAAGGTTCAATGTTATTTCACAAGTTTCAAAAAGTGCCCCCAATTTATTTTTAAATGCTCTTGGATTTGAGCTAAAATTAACCCCAAAAAAGATGTAAACTTCCTACCCTAATATATAATAACCATGTATCAAATATACAGTGGGTAATGATTAAGAATATATGTAATATTATACATATATGTAATATAAACTAATAGAGTATTAAATAGACATTGTGAAACATATAATATATTGATCATATAATAATTGATGTTTCATATATAATAACCATGTATTAAAAATTACTATAACTTACTATATAATTATTATAAATTACTAATATTATTTATTCTTCTCGTATATTAATTGATTATTATTATCTGTGAAGTATTTCTATACATGTGTTCATAGTTTAGTTGCAACCCGCTGCTCGTCTCGCAGTCAGAACGGCAGCCTGGTCACGTGACGCGCTGAATAGTCTCCCTACCTCACTGCGCATGCCCGAGAGTTTGAGCCCAGTGCGTGTGATGGTATGAATCGCCGTCCGGCTGCGGTTGGTCACAGAGCCATATATCAATGGCCCTAACATGAGTGCGCAAACGCTGCCCATTCCGCTTGTGTAGAGTTTAGTCCTATGGACATTTACTCGGGCGCCCCTGTGCAGACGCCAGGGTCGGGAGCCCAGCCTCGCACCTGTGGTCACGTGTTTTTCTGCCGTCTCGTGTTGGGAGAGATTCCTCCCACATGCTCGCTTTCTCCCCTTGACTATTGTCACCTAAAACATCTTTCAAAACACAATCACGTGGCACTTCTCGAACAGTACTAATGCCAATACCAACAACTATTGTTTTTAACGATGGAGGACTGACGGTTATTCTAGAAGTGGGACGCTGTGACAGAATGTGATCCTCAACGGCGACGGGTTGGCTCCGAGGCTGCGAAGCACTTCTGAGTCTGGTCGTTGCATGTCTTGTTATGGCTTGACAATGTCTGAGAATATATTCACTATTCTCATGGGGGTACATCCCTCTGTATTATTACAGGTTCCTAGACGACATCTGGGGAGTGTGGCCTCACTCCAGGAGGATTTTGAGATCTTCTGCATCCTCAACAACCACAATGACTCAATCAAGATCAAATCCACCAGCAATTTGACCTCTGTCGACTTCTTGGACACAATCACATTTAAAAGCGTTTTTCTGCAGACCAAGGTCATCAGTGTTTCTGTGGCTCTCCCGTTTGTTGCCACTTATTCCCCATCCACGGTGAAAATGGTAAGTGCGAGTAAGAGGAGATTTAATCTGTACACCGCAGGAACTCCAGTACTCCAAAATCATAGTATTATTCCGGCCTACAGGAGGAATAAAACATTCAGGATCTCCTTGTCAGAGCTAAAATAAAACCTCTTACAAACCTGACCTCCAAAAAACAAGGAAACTATTTCAAACACATCCATTGGTTCACCAGTCACACGACAAAAGAAGTCTTCCAGAATCTGACCGTGGGGAAGCTGAGCTCAAAAAACTGTGTATACCTTGTGACATGCAAACAGTGTGGTTTGCAGTATGTCAGGGAGACCGGGAACACTTTCCACCCGGTTTGCCCAGCATAATTATAATGTCAGTAAAAGAAGAAAACACAGACGCTTTGTTAAGCATTTTATTAAGATGGATGGGAGTCGGTGACAACGACAGTGATCCAGTGTAACTGGGTGGAACATCTCCCAGA
>JAYMGU010000590.1:0-2500 GCA_036178185.1 Liparis tanakae | reverse complement strand
CCCTAAACCACGGAGGGTGCAGATGGCCAGGGAGAACTGGAAGGAACCCGGTCGATTCCGGAGGGAGGTCCTGCGAGGTGGACACCGCCACCACCCAAGACGGCGCCGAGAGGAGCTCGGAGGTCATCAAGGGCGGGACACGCAGCGCTGAAGGCTGGCGGTCAAGACGCCGGCGTCAAGGGCTTGGGTAAGACGGAGCCATTCAACTGTTTGTATCGGGATGCGAGGAGGACGCCGACGTTGACTCAAAGATATTTAAACGCTGACAGTCTGCAACGGTGCTGGTGGTCAATGGTTGATCTGACTCGTGTGTGTGTTTTTCATTACAGGAGTCGTGGCAACAATTCTTTCAGCGGGGGACGTTGTTCGCGACTACCACGGCGAAATGCTCGGGTGGCGAGGGAGGAAGCGGTGGCGGCACGCAAAACGGCTGGCGGGGACATGGGCCATGTACTTCTTCCGCATGGAGAAGTGCAAAATGTATCGACGACGGTTCACCCTGCCGTGCCACCCGGAAATTGACATCGGTCGACGGATCAACCACTAAAAACTGGCAACCTGAAGCCAGTCTGTAGAGTGCTGTTGATCCGTGGCTTGGAAAGGACCGTATATTGTTCCGAGCGAGCCGCAACATCCCAGTGGACGAGGAGCTGCTCTTCGACTACGGGCGTGTCCAGGGGCTCGCTTTGGGGAGGGTGCCGGATTGACTGGTTGGCCCACTAGTCGCCAGAGGAGCGAAAGCGGTAAGCCGCTCACCGCATACCTCTAGAACAGTCTCCTTGGTGCTAAGACGATGCCCACTGCACCTGCAGTAACCCTTTTCACATCAATTTGGATTTCTAAAACCGGGAACTGGTTGACAAGAGCTGACGGTGATGAAATGCAACTGTCAAAATTGATCGCTAAGCCATATCGAGCTCAGCGAAAGTGCCCTGATGACTTTAATGCGGCGGTTGTGCAGATCAGATAGGACTCAATCAAAGTCATGTCGCACACGCCAGCGCCAGATTAACGCCATGCCTCTGCAGGTAGGCGAAAGGATCCTGGTCAGCTCTGAAGTAGAACCACGCTAGGGCCAATACATTCCCCGCTTGAGGCCCGAGGCGAGTAGTTGCCGCCGCCGACCGCCGCATTCCAGGTTAAAACTTGCTTCGCACGTACTGCCGCGTATTGTAACTGCAACATTTTCTTAGTCAAGTAATCGTCTGTCTCTTGTCCCCACAGTGGTTTCGCCACACGTGCAGGGCGGCAGCAGCAGCTTCAGCTTCAGCATCAGCATCAGCATCAGCATCAGCATCAGCATCAGCTTCAGCTTCAGCATCAGCATCAGCATCAGCATCAGCATCAGCTTCAGCATCAGCATCAGCATCAGCTTCAGCATCAGCTTCAGCATCAGCTTCAGCATCAGCATCAGCTTCAGCATCAGCATCAGCTTCAGCATCAGCATCAGCATCAGCATCAGCATCAGCATCAGCATCAGCTTCATCAGCTTGGTTCAGCATAGGGTAACCCTAGCCCAATGCAGCTGGCAAAAGTGAGCACCAAGAACCGATGTACTTTCTCCCATTGCTGGGGCATCCCGTGCTCCTGGAACCGCTCCAGTGTCAAGGCACCTTTTTGAGGGATGCCCTCTGAAAAGTAAAAGGTACGGGGAAAGCCTCCCTGGTGGCTAGGTCCGATGCCAAGTGCTCCAGTGTCACGCACCTTGACCTGCACCAGTTGAACCCCGACTAACGCTGCTGGGCACCGAGCCTGCCGGCTGGAGGGAACACTCTCCTGGTCTCCTGGAAATCGCCCGCCCAATGGTCCAGGAGCGCCCCGGTCGCCACCGAGCCAGGCCGATGAACCTCCGCTAAGCTCAGGCTGGCCATAAAACGGTTCTTCCAGAGCCAGCTCCAACTGGAAGGCCTGCAACGAGAAGTCAAGCCCACATGTTGCACCGTCCCACTGACCACCAGGTGGAATTTTGGAGAGTGATCGACCCGAAAAAGAATCTTCCGACTCCTCTTTTAATGGATCTAATCCAGCAACGCCAGTAGTGGGCTCCTGGTCCCTTTCGAGGTTGTTCATGTTTTTCTAATTTGTAGGTCTTAGAGACGCTTCCTTCACCCAATTGGCATGTGAGTTTGTCTGACTCTGTCTCACTGTGTGTGTGTGTGCGCTTCTGTCTCCTCTGTCTCTCTGTCTCTGCATCAGCACGGTGCAGATGACCAAGGAGAACTGGAAGGAGCGGGTCAATTCCGAAGAGGTCCCTGCGAGGTGGCCTGTGTGCATTTTAACACACACGCACTCTGACAGCCAATACACACACGCACACACACAGTTTTTAACCCTTTCACCCTCGTTTCTAGACCGCAACAAGTCCAGCAGTCCTTGGACACCGCTGACCAAGAGGACGGGTGCCGTGGACGGGCTTTAAAGAGACAAAAAATAAATGGTTTGATTTAATTTAACTCTCTGTGTGTGTGTGTGTGTGTGTGTGTGTTATTGGTGTTAAGAA
>JAYMGU010000589.1:0-13017 GCA_036178185.1 Liparis tanakae | reverse complement strand
CCCCAAAACCCAAAATTTTTTATGCTCTTAAACTGATTTTCAGCCCGCAGAGAGATCAAAAGTGGATTTTACTAAACAAAACCTGTTTCTTGGTTTTCAACCAAAGAAAGTGTCTTAGGACACACTTCTACAAGTTTGATGACATTTTCATGAATACCTGATGCTTTCATCACTTTACTGGCTCAAAGCAGCAACATCTTGTTTTTATGCTCTTAAACTGATTTTTAGCCCGCAGAGAGACCAAAAGTGGATTTTACTAAACAAAACCTGTTTTCTGGTTTTTAACCAAAGAAAGTGTCTTAGGACACACTTCTTACAAGTTTGATGACATTTTCATGAATACCTGATGCTTTCATCACTTTACTGCCTCAAAGCAGCAACATCTTGTTTTTATGCTCTTAAACTGATTTTTAGCCCGCAGAGAGATCAAAAGGTATTTTACTAAACAAAACCTGTTTTCAACTTTTAACCAAAGAAAGTGTCTTAGGACACACTTCTTAGAAGTTTGATGACATTTTCATGAATACCTGATGCTTTCATCACTTTACTGGCTCAAAGCAGCAACATCTTGTTTTTATGCTCTTAAACTGATTTTCAGCCCGCAGAGAGATCAAAAGTGGATTTTACTAAACAAAACCTGTTTTCTGGGTTTTCAACCAAAGAAAGTGTCTTAGGACACACTTCTTACAAGTTTGATGACATTTTCATGAATACCTGATGCTTTCTTCACTTTTACTGCCTCAAAGCAGCAACATCTTTGTTTTATGCTCTTAAACTGATTTTCAGCCCGCAGAGAGATCATCAAAAGTGGATTTTACTAAACAAAAACCTGTTTTCTGGGTTTTTTAACCAAAGAAAGTGTCTTAGGACACACTTCTCAGAAGTTTGATGACATTTTCATGAATACCTGATGCTTTCATCACTTTTACTGCCTCAAAGCAGCAACATCTTGTTTTTATGCTCTTAAACTGATTTTCAGCCCAGAGAGATCAAAAGTGGATTTTACTAAACAAAACCTGTTTTCTGGTTTTAACCAAAGAAAGTGTCTTAGGACACACTTCTCAGAAGTTTGATGACATTTTCATGAATACCTGATGCTTTCATCACTTTACTGCCTCAAAGCAGCAACATCTTGTTTTATATGCTCTTAAACTGATTTTCAGCCCGCAGAGAGACCAAAAAGTGGATTTTACTAAACAAAACCTTTTTTCTGGTTTTTAACCAAAGAAAGTGTCTTAGGACACACTTCTCACAAGTTTGATGACATTTTCATGAATACCTGATGCTTTCATCACTTTACTGCCTCAAAGCAGCAACATCTTGTTTTTATGCTCTTAAACTGATTTCCAGCCCGCAGAGAGATCAAAAGTGGATTTTACTAAACAAAACCTGTTTTCAACCAAAGAAAGTGTCTTAGGACACACTTCTTACAAGTTTGATGACATTTTCATGAATACCTGATGCTTTCATCACTTTACTGCCTCAAAGCAGCAACATCTTGTTTTTATGCTCTTAAACTGATTTTCAGCCCGCAGAGAGATCAAAAGTGGATTTTACTAAACAAAACCTGTTTTCTGGGTTTTTTAACCAAAGAAAGTGTCTTAGGACACACTTCTCAGAAGTTTGATGACATTTTCATGAATACCTGATGCTTTCATCACTTTACTGCCTCAAAGCAGCAACATCTTGTTTTTATGCTCTTAAACTGATTTCCAGCCCACAGAGAGATCAAAAGTGGATTTTACTAAACAAAACCTGTTTTCAACCAAAGAAAGTGTCTTAGGACACACTTCTTACAAGTTTGATGACATTTTCATGAATACCTGATGCTTTTATCACTTCACTGCCTCAAAGCAGCAACATCTTGTTTTTTATGCTCTTAAACTGATTTTCAGCCTGCAGAGAGATCAAAAGTGGATTTTACTAAACAAACCTGTTTTCTGGGTTTTTAACCAAAGAAAGTGTCGTAGGACACACTTCTTAGAAGTTTGATGACATTTTCATGAATACCTGATGCTTTCATCACTTTACAGCCTCAAAGCAGCAACATCTTGTGTTTATGCTTTAAACTGATTTCCAGCCCGCAGAGAGATCAAAAGTGGATTTTACTAAACAAAACCTTTTTCTGTTTTTAACCAAAGAAAGTGTCTTAGGACACACTTCTTTACAAGTTTGATGACATTTTCATGAATACCTGATGCTTTCATCACTTTACTGCCTCAAAGCAGCAACATCTTGTTTTTATGCTCTTAAACTGATTTTCAGCCCGCAGAGAGATCAAAAGTGGATTTTACTAAACAAAACCTGTTTTCTGGGTTTTTTAACCAAAGAAAGTGTCTTAGGACACACTTCTCAGAAGTTTGATGACATTTTCATGAATACCTGATGCTTTCATCACTTTACTGCCTCAAAGCAGCAACATCTTGTTTTTATGCTCTTAAACTGATTTTCAGCCCGCAGAGAGATCAAAAATGGATTTTACTAAACAAAACCTGTTTTCTGGGTTTTTAACTAAAGAAAGTGTCTTAGGACACACTTCTTACAAGTTTGATGACATTTTCATGAATACCTGATGCTTTCATCACTTTTACTGCCTCAAAGCAGCAACATCTTGTTTTTATGCTCTTAAACTGATTTCCAGCCCGCAGAGAGATCAAAAGTGGATTTTACTAAACAAAACCCTGTTTTCTGTTTAACCAAAGAAAGTGTCTTAGGACACACTTCTTACAAGTTTGATGACATTTTCATGAATACCTGATGCTTTCATCACTTTACTGCCTCAAAGCAGCAACATCTTGTTTTTATGCTCTTAAACTGATTTTCAGCCCGAGAGAGATCAAAAGTGGATTTTACTAAACAAAACCTGTTTTCAACCAAAGAAAGTGTCTTAGGACACACTTCTTACAAGTTTGATGACATTTTCATGAATACCTGATGCTTTCATCACTTTACTGCCTCAAAGCAGCAACATCTTGTTTTTATGCTCTTAAACTGATTTTCAGCCCACAGAGAGATCAAAAGTGGATTTTACTAAACAAAACCTGTTTTCAACCAAAGAAAGTGTCTTAGGACACACTTCTTAAGTTTGATGACATTTTCATGAATACCTGATGCTTTCATCACTTTTACTGCCTCAAAGCAGCAACATCTTGTTTTTATGCTCTTAAACTGATTTCCAGCCCACAGAGAGACAAAAGTGGATTTTACTAAACAAAACCTGTTTTCAACTAAAGAAAGTGTCTTAGGACACACTTCTTACAAGTTTGATGACATTTTCATGAATACCTGATGCTTTCATCACTTTACTGCCTCAAAGCAGCAACATCTTGTTTTTTATGCTCTTAAACTGATTTTCAGCCCGCAGAGAGATCAAAAGTGGATTTTACTAAACAAAACCTGTTTTCAACCAAAGAAAGTGTCTTAGGACACACTTCTTACAAGTTTGATGACATTTTCATGAATACCTGATGCTTTCATCACTTTACTGCCTCAAAGCAGCAACATCTTGTTTTTATGCTCTTAAACTGATTTTCAGCCCGCAGAGAGAGATCAAAAGTGGATTTTACTAAACAAAACCTTTTTTCTGTTTTTTTTTAACCAAAGAAAGTGTCTTAGGATACACTTCTAAGAAGTTTGATGACATTTTCATGAATACCTGATGCTTTCATCACTTTACTGCCTCAAAGCAGCAACATCTTGTTTTTATGAACTTAAACTGATTTTCAGCCCGCAGAGAGATCAAAAGTGGATTTTACTAAACAAAACCTTTTTTCTGGTTTTTTTAACCAAAGAAAGTGTCTTAGGACACACTTCTTACAAGTTTGATGACATTTTCATGAATACCTGATGCTTTCATCACTTTACTGCCTCAAAGCAGCAACATCTTTTTTTATGCTCTTAAACTGATTTTCAGCCCGCAGAGAGATCAAAAGTGGATTTTACTAAACAAAACCTGTTTTCTGGTTTTTAACTAAAGAAAGTGTCTTAGGACACACTTCTTGAAGTTTGATGACATTTTCATGAATACCTGATGCTTTCATCACTTTACTGCCTCAAAGCAGCAACATCTTGTTTTTATGCTCTTAAACTGATTTTCAGCCCGCAGAGAGATCAAAGTGGATTTTACTAAACAAAACCTGTTTTCAACCAAAGAAAGTGTCTTAGGACACACTTTTTACAAGTTTGATGACATTTTCATGAATACCTGATGCTTTCATCACTTTACTGCCTCAAAGCAGCAACATCTTGTTTTTATGCTCTTAAACTGATTTTCAGCCCGCAGAGAGATCAAAAGTGGATTTTACTAAACAAAACCTGTTTTCAACCAAAGAAAGTGTCTTAGGACACACTTCTAACAAGTTTGATGACATTTTCATGAATACCTGATGCTTTCATCACTTTACTGCCTCAAAGCAGCAACATCTTGTTTTTATGCTCTTAAACTGATTTTCAGCCCGCAGAGAGATCAAAAGTGGATTTTACTAAACAAAACCTGTTTTCTTTTTTTAACTAAAGAAAGTGTCTTAGGACACACTTACAAGTTTGATGACATTTTCATGAATACCTGATGCTTTCATCACTTTACTGCCTCAAAGCAGCAACATCTTGTTTTTATGCTCTTAAACTGATTTTCAGCCCGCAGAGAGATCAAAAGATGATTTTACTAAACAAAACCTGCTTTCAACCAAAGAAAGTGTGTTAGGACACACTTCTACAAGTTTGATGACATTTTCATGAATACCTGATGCTTTCATCACTTTACTGCCTCAAAGCAGCAACATCTTGTTTTTATGCTCTTAAACTGATTTTCAGCCCGCAGAGAGATCAAAAGTGGATTTTACTAAACAAAACCTGTTTTCTGTTTTTTTTAACCAGAGAAAGTGTCTTAGGACACACTTCTTACAAGTTTGATGACATTTTCATGAATACCTGATGCTTTCATCACTTTACTGCCTCAAAGCAGCAACATCTTGTTTTTATGCTCTTAAACTGATTTTCAGCCCGCAGAGAGATCAAAAGTGGATTTTACTAAACAAAACCTGTTTTCTGGTTTAACCAAAGAAAGTGTCTTAGGATACACTTCTAAGAAGTTTGATGACATTTTCATGAATACCTGATGCTTTCATCACTTTACTGGCTCAAAGCAGCAACATCTTGTGTTTATGCTCTTAAACTGATTTTCAGCCCGCAGAGAGATCAAAAGTGGATTTTACTAAACAAAACCTTTTTTCTGTTTTTTTTAACCAAAGAAAGTGTCTTAGGATACACTTCTAAGAAGTTTGATGACATTTTCATGAATACCTGATGCTTTCATCACTTTACTGGCTCAAAGCAGCAACATCTTGTTTTTATGCTCTTAAACTGATTTTCAGCCCGCAGAGAGATCAAAAGTGGATTTTACTAAACAAAACCTGTTTTCTGGTTTTTTAACTAAGAAAGTGTCTTAGGACACACTTCTTACAAGTTTGATGACATTTTCATGAATACCTGATGCTTTCATCACTTTACTGCCTCAAAGCAGCAACATCTTGTTTTTATGCTCTTAAACTGATTTTCAGCCCGCAGAGAGATCAAAAGTGGATTTTACTAAACAAAACCTGTTTTCTGGATTTATAACCAAAGAAAGTGTCTTAGGACACACTTCTTACAAGTTTGATGACATTTTCATGAATACCTGATGCTTTCATCACTTTACTGCCTCAAAGCAGCAACATCTTGTTTTTATGCTCTTAAACTGATTTTCAGAGAGATCAAACGTGGATTTTACTAAACAAAACCTGTTTTCTGGGTTTTTAACCAAAGAAAGTGTCTTAGGACACACTTCTCACAAGTTTGATGACATTTTCATGAATACCTGATGCTTTCATCACTTTACTGCCTCAAAGCAGCAACATCTTGTTTTTATGCTCTTAAACTGATTTCCAGCCCACAGAGAGATCAAAAGTGGATTTTACTAAACAAAACCTGTTTTCGGTTTTTAACCAAAGAAAGTGTCTTAGGACACACTTCTTACAAGTTTGATGACATTTTCATGAATACCTGATGCTTTCATCACTTTACTGCCTCAAAGCAGCAACATCTTGTTTTTATGCTCTTAAACTGATTTTCAGCCCGCAGAGAGATCAAAAGTGGATTTTACTAAACAAAACCTGTTTTCTGGGTTTTTAACCAAAGAAAGTGTCTTAGGACACACTTCTCAGAAGTTTGATGACATTTTCATGAATACCTGATGCTTTCATCACTTTACTGGCTCAAAGCAGCAACATCTTGTTTTTATGCTCTTAAACTGATTTTCAGCCCGCAGAGAGATCAAAAGTGGATTTTACTAAACAAAACCTTTTTTCTGGGTTTTTTAACCAAAGAAAGTGTCTTAGGATACACTTCTAAGAAGTTTGATGACATTTTCATGAATACCTGATGCTTTCACTTTTACAGCCTCAAAGCAGCAACATCTTGTTTTTATGAACTTAAACTGATTTTCAGCCCGCAGAGAGATCAAAAGTGGATTTTACTAAACAAAACCTTTTTTCTGGGTTTTTTAACCAAAGAAAGTGTCTTAGGATACACTTCTAAGAAGTTTGATGACATTTTCATGAATACCTGATGCTTTCATCACTTTACTGGCTCAAAGCAGCAACATCTTGTTTTTATGCTCTTAAACTGATTTTCAGCCCGCAGAGAGATCAAAAGTGGATTTTACTAAACAAAACCTGTTTTCTGGTTTAACCAAAGAAAGTGTCTTAGGACACACTTACAAGTTTGATGACATTTTCATGACTACCTCATCCTTCCATCACTTTACTGCCTCAAAGCAGCAACATCTTGTTTTTATGTTCTTAAACTGATTTTCAGCCCGCAGAGAGATCAAAAGTGGATTTTACTAAACAAAACCTGTTTTCTGGTTTTTAACCAAAGAAAGTGTCTTAGGACACACTTCTCAGAAGTTTGATGACATTTTCATGAATACCTGATGCTTTCATCACTTTACTGGCTCAAAGCAGCAACATCTTTTTTATGCTCTAAACTGATTTTCAGCCCGCAGAGAGATCAAAAGTGGATTTTACTAAACAAAACCTGTTTTCTGGGTTTTTTAACCAAAGAAAGTGTCTTAGGACACACTTCTCAGAAGTTTGATGACATTTTCATGAATACCTGATGCTTTCATCACTTTACTGCCTCAAAGCAGCAACATCTTGTTTTTATGCTCTTAAACTGATTTTCAGCCCGCAGAGAGATCAAAAGTGGATTTTACTAAACAAAACCTGTTTTCTGTTTTTAACTAAAGAAAGTGTCTTAGGACACACTTCTTACAAGTTTGATGACATTTTCATGAATACCTGATGCTTTCATCACTTTACTGCCTCAAAGCAGCAACATCTTGTTTTTATGCTCTTAAACTGATTTTCAGCCCGCAGAGAGATCAAAAGTGGATTTTACTAAACAAAACCTGTTTTCTGGGTTTTTTAACCAAAGAAAGTGTCTTAGGACACACTTCTCAGAAGTTTGATGACATTTTCATGAATACCTGATGCTTTCATCACTTTACTGCCTCAAAGCAGCAACATCTTGTTTTTATGCTCTTAAACTGATTTTCAGCCCGCAGAGAGATCAAAAGTGGATTTACTAAACAAAACCTGTTTTCTGGGTTTAACCAAAGAAAGCGTCTTATGACACTCTTCTCACAAGTTTGATGACATTTTCATGAATACCTGATGCTTTCATCACTTTACTGCCTCAAAGCAGCAACATCTTGTTTTTATGCTCTTAAACTGATTTTCAGCCCGCAGAGAGATCAAAAGTGGATTTTACTAAACAAAACCTGTTTTCTGGATTTTTTAACCAAAGAAAGTGTCTTAGGACACACTTCTCAGAAGTTTGATGACATTTTCATGAATACCTGATGCTTTCATCACTTTACTGCCTCAAAGCAGCAACATCTTGTTTTTATGCTCTTAAACTGATTTCCAGCCCACAGAGAGATCAAAAGTGGATTTTACTAAACAAAACCTGTTTTCTGTTTTTAACCAAAGAAAGTGTCTTAGGACACACTTCTACAAGTTTGATGACATTTTCATGAATACCTGATGCTTTCATCACTTTACTGCCTCAAAGCAGCAACATCTTGTTTTTATGCTCTTAAACTGATTTTCAGCCCGCAGAGAGATCAAAAGTGGATTTTACTAAACAAAACCTGTTTTCTGTTTTTTTTAACCAAAGAAAGTGTCTTAGGACACACTTCTTACAAGTTTGATGACATTTTCATGAATACCTGATGCTTTCATCACTTTACTGCCTCAAAGCAGCAACATCTTGTTTTTATGCTCTAAACTGATTTTCAGCCCGCAAAGAGATAAAAGGTGGATTTTACTAAACAAAACCTGTTTTCTGGGTTTTCAACCAAAGAAAGTGTCTTAGGACACACTTCTCAGAAGTTTGATGACATTTTCATGAATACCTGATGCTTTCATCACTTTACTGCCTTAAAGCAGGGACATCTTGTGTTTATGCTCTTAAACTGCTTTTCAGCCCGCAGAGAGATCAAAAGTGGATTTTACTAAACAAAACCTGTTTTCTGGGTTTTTAACCAAAGAAAGTGTCTTAGGACACACTTCAAGAAGTATGATGACATTTTCATGAATACCTGATGCTTTCATCACTTTACTGGCTCAAAGCAGCAACATCTTGTTTTTATTCTTAAACTGCTTATCAGCCCGCAGAGAGATCAAAAGTGGATTTTACTAAACAAAACCTGTTTTCTGTTTTTTTTAACCAAAGAAAGTGTCTTAGGACACACTTCTTACAAGTTTGATGACATTTTCATGAATACCTGATGCTTTCATCACTTTACTGCCTCAAAGCAGCAACATCTTGTTTTTATGCTCTTAAACTGATTTTCAGCCCGCAGAGAGATCAAAAGTGGATTTTACTAAACAAAAACCTGTTTTCTGGTTTTTAACCAAAGAAAGTGTCTTAGGACACACTTTTCAGAAGTTTGATGACATTTTCATGAATACCTGATGCTTTCATCACTTTACTGCCTCAAAGCAGCAACATCTTGTTTTATGCTCTTAAACTGATTTTCAGCCCGCAGAGAGATCAAAAGTGGATTTTACTAAACAAAACCTGTTTTCTGGGTTTTTAACCAAAGAAAGTGTCTTAGGACACACTTCTACAAGTTTGATGACATTTTCATGAATACCTGATGCTTTCATCACTTTTACTGCCTCAAAGCAGCAACATCTTGTTTTTATGTTCTTAAACTGATTTTTAGCCCGCAGAGAGATCAAAAGTGGATTTTACTAAACAAAACCTGTTTTCTGGGTTTTTAACCAAAGAAAGTGTCTTAGGACACACTTCTAGAAGTTTGATGACATTTTCATGAATACCTGATGCTTTCATCACTTTACTGCCTCAAAGCAGCAGCAGCAACATCTTGTTTTTATGCTCTTAAACTGATTTCCAGCCCACAGAGAGATCAAAAGTGGATTTTACTAAACAAAACCTGTTTTCAACCAAAGAAAGTGTCTTAGGACACACTTACAAGTTTGATGACATTTTCATGAATACCTGATGCTTTCATCACTTTACTGCCTCAAAGCAGCAACATCTTGTTTTTATGCTCTTAAACTGATTTTCAGCCCGCAGAGAGATCAAAAGTGGATTTTACTAAACAAAACCTGTTTTCTGGGTTTTCAACCAAAGAAAGTGTCTTAGGACACACTTCTTACAAGTTTGATGACATTTTCATGAATACCTGATGCTTTCATCACTTTACTGCCTCAAAGCAGCAACATCTTGTTTTTATGCTCTTAAACTGATTTCCAGCCCACAGAGAGATCAAAAGTGGATTTTACTAAACAAAACCTGTTTTCTGGGTTTTTAACCAAAGAAAGTGTCGTAGGACACACTTCTACAAGTTTGATGACATTTTCATGAATACCTGATGCTTTCATCACTTTTACTGCCTCAAAGCAGCAACATCTTGTTTTTATGCTCTTAAACTGATTTTCAGCCCACAGAGAGATCAAAAGTGGATTTACTAAACAAAACCTGTTTTCTGTTTTTAACCAAAGAAAGTGTCTTAGGACACACTTCTTACAAGTTTGATGACATTTTCATGAATACCTGATGCTTTCATCACTTTTACTGCCTCAAAGCAGCAACATCTTGTTTTTATGCTCTTAAACTGATTTTTCAGCCCGAGAGATCAAAAGTGGATTTTACTAAACAAAACCTTTTTCTGTTTTCAACCAAAGAAAGTGTCTTAGGACACACTTCTTACAAGTTTGATGACATTTTCATGAATACCTGATGCTTTCATCACTTTACTGCCTCAAAGCAGCAACATCTTGTTTTTATGCTCTTAAACTGATTTTCAGCCCGCAGAGAGATCAAAAGTGGATTTTACTAAACAAAACCTTTTTTCTGGTTTTTTTAACCAAAGAAAGTGTCTTAGGATACACTTCTAAGAAGTTTGATGACATTTTCATGAATACCTGATGCTTTCATCACTTTACTGCCTCAAAGCAGCAACATCTTGTTTTTATGCTCTTAAACTGATTTTCAGCCCGCAGAGAGATCAAAAGTGGATTTTACTAAACAAAACCTGTTTTCTGGGTTTTTAACCAAAGAAAGTGTCTTAGGACACACTTCTAAGAAGTTTGATGACATTTTCATGAATACCTGATGCTTTCATCACTTTACTGCCTCAAAGCAGCAACATCTTGTTTTTATGCTCTTAAACTGATTTTCAGCCCGCAGAGAGATCAAAAGTGGATTTTACTAAACAAAACCTGTTTTCTGGTTTTCTTAACCAAACAAAGTGTCTTAGGATACACTTCTACAAGTTTGATGACATTTTCATGAATACCTGATGCTTTCATCACTTTACTGCCTCAAAGCAGCAACATCTTGTTTTTATGCTCTTAAACTGATTTTCAGCCCGCAGAGAGATCAAAAGTGGATTTTACTAAACAAAACCTGTTTTCTGGGTTTTTTTAACCAAAGAAAGTGTCTTAGGATACACTTCTAAGAAGTTTGATGACATTTTCATGAATACCTGATGCTTTCATCACTTTACTGCCTCAAAGCAGCAACATCTTGTTTTTATGCTCTTAAACTGATTTTCAGCCCGCAGAGAGATCAAAAGTGGATTTTACTAAACAAAACCTGTTTTCTGGGTTTTCAACCAAAGAAAGTGTCTTAGGACACACTTCTTACAAGTTTGATGACATTTTCATGAATACCTGATGCTTTCATCACTTTACTGCCTCAAAGCAGCAACATCTTGTTTTTATGCTCTTAAACTGATTTTCAGCCCGCAGAGAGATCAAAAGTGGATTTTACTAAACAAAACCTGTTTTCTGGGTTTTTAACCAAAGAAAGTGTCTTAGGACACACTTCTACAAGTTTGATGACATTTTCATGAATACCTGATGCTTTCATCACTTTACTGCCTCAAAGCAGCAACATCTTGTTTTTATGCTCTTAAACTGATTTTCAGCCCGCAGAGAGATCAAAAGTGGATTTTACTAAACAAAACCTGTTTTCAACCAAATAAAGTGTCTTAGGACACACTTCTTACAAGTTTGATGACATTTTCATGAATACCTGATGCTTTCATCACTTTACTGCCTCAAAGCAGCAACATCTTGTTTTTATGCTCTTAAACTGATTTTCCAGCCCACAGAGAGACAAAAGTGGATTTTACTAAACAAAACCTGTTTTCTGGGTTTTTAACCAAAGAAAGTGTTTTAGGACACACTTCTTACAAGTTTGATGACATTTTCATGAATACCTGATGCTTTCATCACTTTACTGCCTCAAAGCAGCAACATCTTGTTTTTATGCTCTTAAACTGATTTTCAGCCCGCAGAGAGATCAAAAGTGGATTTTACTAAACAAAACCTGTTTTCTGGTTTTTAACTAAAGAAAGTGTCTTAGGACACACTTCTTAGAAGTTTGATGACATTTTCATGAATACCTGATGCTTTCATCACTTTACTGCCTCAAAGCAGCAACATCTTGTTTTTATGCTCTTAAACTGATTTTCAGCCCGCAGAGAGATCAAAAGTGGATTTTACTAAACAAAAACCTGTTTTCTTTTTTAACCAAAGAAAGTGTCTTAGGACACACTTTACAAGTTTGATGACATTTTCATGAATACCTGATGCTTTCATCACTTTACTGCTCAAAGCAGCAACATCTTGTTTTTATGCTCTTAAACTGTTTTTCAGCCCGCAGAGAGATCAAAAAGTGGATTTTACTAAACAAAACTTTTTCTGTTTTCAGCCAAAGAAAGTGTCTTAGGACACACTTCTCAGAAGTTTGATGACATTTTCATGAATACCTGATGCTTTCATCACTTTACTGGCTCAAAGCAGCAACATCTTGTTTTTATGCTCTTAAACTGATTTCCAGCCCGCAGAGAGATCAAAAGTGGATTTTACTAAACAAAACCTGTTTTCTGGGTTTTTTAACCAGAGAAAGTGTCTTAGGACACACTTCTTACAAGTTTGATGACATTTTCATGAATACCTGATGCTTTTCATCACTTTACTGGCCTCAAAGCAGCAACATCTTGTTTTTATGTTCTTAAACTGATTTTTCAGCCCGCAGAGAGATCAAAAGTGGATTTTACTAAACAAAACCTGTTTTCTGGGTTTTTAACCAAAGAAAGTGTCTTAGGACACAGGTTTCTTACAAGTTTGATGACATTTTCATGAATACCTGATGCTTTCATCACTTTACTGCCCAAAGCAGCACCACCTTGCTTTTATGCTCTTAAACTGATTTTCAGCCCAAGAGAGATCAAAGTGGATTTTACTAAACAAAACCTGTTTTCTGGGTTTTTAACCAAAGAAAGTGTCTTTAGGACACACTTCTACAAGTTTGATGACATTTTCATAATACCTGATGCTTTTATCACTTTTACTGTCTCAAAGCAGTGCCAATATCTTTGTTTTTATGCTCTTTAAACTGATTTTCAGCCCGCAGAAAAAAAGGGTTTTTTATCAA
>JAYMGU010000588.1:10000-13064 GCA_036178185.1 Liparis tanakae | reverse complement strand
CCTTCATCTGCTGCTGCCGGAGGTGAACACATCTACGCTCCACTGGATTTGGTCGAGGCCAGAATCCATAATGACCAATGTGTGATTCTTGGCTTCACAAGCTGTACACATAGGACATCTCTGACCTTTGACCTCACATTGGATCAGGAACCACTCCCCAAAAACAAAGAAAACCACTGCAGGGGCAAAAAGGGAAGAACCCTTCAAGAGAGCCACAGAGCAGGACCCTCTCCAGGATGGACAGAACAGACCAGAACCTTTCACTGACTAGGATATGTGACATCACACGTCATGTCACCGACGCTGGGATTACTTCACATTACTACATTACATTACAGTAACAATAAGTGGATTACATTACATTACATTACAGTAACAATAAGTGGATTACATTACCACATTACATTACAGTACATCGCTTACATAGCGGCCTCTGCTTACTGAGGTTCTCTGTGATGCTGAACTTCCTGTTTGTGTTATGTTTTCCCTGTATTTTCTGTTCCTGTCCTTGCGTCCACTAGGGTGTGGCTGACTCCTCCCTCCCGGGCGGTGATTGCCGGAGCAGCTGAGACTCGTCACCAATTAGCACTTCCCTTTTTAGACTTCTTAGCCTAACCCTCTTACCTGTTCATGTTGTCGATCGTTTTGTTTTGTCTCCTGTTGCCAGACTTTGATTCTGCTCAGCACTATATGAAAGAAGCCTTTTTATTTTTGAAAGAACTCCTCGTTTTGCTTTTGGGTCCACGCCTTGCTCACCCTTAACAGTTTGTGTCCATTATTTTCAGGAGGAGACACACCAGAGTGAGGAAGAAAACCAAATACACCATCCTGGACAACATGGACGACCAGGAGAGGGTGGAGCTCCGACCTAAATTCAGTGAGTCCCTTCACTCAGATTCAAACCCATACCCCCTACTCCTAATCCCTACCTCTAACCCATATCCCTACCCCTAACACTAACCCTAACCCAAATGAATGTGGCGCTGTGTAAAACAGAGTTCCAAGTTGCTGTCCTGACGGTTTTCACAGTAAAACTAACTGTTGGTCCAGATGATGCTCAACAGAGTCTATCTGTTTGGTTTTATTTTGGTGGGGTAGCTTCTTAAAGGACTGCTGCTGTGTTCACTTATTTTATTTTGAAAGAGCAGTAGTGCCCAATGAAAACATGAACAATGGCGTTGCCTGTTTCTCAGGTATCAAACACCGCAGCACCGAGCACAACTCCAGCCTGATGATGTCAGAGTCCGAGCTGGACAGCGACCAGGACACCGTCTTCAGCCGGGACCGACCCGTCCGCAGCCGGGTCGGCGCCCACGCCGCCGCAACGGAGACGCCTTCCGCTGAGCCGGGATCAGTTTGGGGTGTTAGCCTCAAGAGGTTTAATGACTAAAGTACCTGGACTTCCTGTTTCTGTGAGGTCAGTCAAATGAAGATGAGTCCATCTGCAGGGGGACCGTCTGTCCACAGGACACAAGGACAAGTCTTGTTAAACAGACGCAGACTTGTTAAACATGTACGGTTCCAGGATCAATGTTCTGTGATTGGTTCTCTTCTCACTCCCCAGAGATCCAAACCGTTGGTGAACCTTCAGCTCTGTGTTCCTTCATCCGCTGATTGTGACATAAAGACATTCAAATCAAAGTCGTTGTGATTATTAGCTATCACGCATTTTGGGATTTTCTAAAACCACAGAGGAGTTTCACCTAACCTGTCTCACTCCTCCTGTCTAAACCTAACATGTCTCACTCCTGTCTAACCCTAACCTGTCTCACTCCTCCTGTCTAACCCTAACATGTCTCACTCCTGTCTAAACCTAACCTGTCTCACTCCTGTCTAAACCTAACATGTCTCACTCCTGTCTAAACCTAACCTGTCTAACCCTAACCTGTCTCACTCCTCCTGTCTAACCCTAACATGTCTCACTCCTGTCTAAACCTAACCTGTCTCACTCCTGTCTAAACCTAACATGTCTCACTCCTGTCTAAACCTAACCTGTCTAAACCTAACCTGTCTCACTCCTCCAGTCTAAACCTAACATGTCTCACTCCTCCAGTCTAAACCTAACATGTCTCACTCCTGTCTAAACCTAACATGTCTCACTCCTGTCTAAACCTAACATGTCTCACTCCTGTCTAAACCTAACATGTCTCACTCCTGTCTAAACCTAACCTGTCTCACTCCTCCTGTCTAAACCTAACATGTCTCACTCCTGTCTAAACCTAACATGTCTCACTCCTGTCTAAACCTAACATGTCTCACTCCTGTCTAAACCTAACCTGTCTCACTCCTCCTGTCTAAACCTAACATGTCTCACTCCTGTCTAAACCTAACCTGTCTAAACCTAACCTGTCTCACTCCTCCTGTCTAAACCTAACATGTCTCACTCCAGTCCAAACCTAACCTGTCTAAACCTAACCTGTCTCACTCCTCCTGTCTAAACCTAACATGTCTCACTCCTGTCTAAACCTAACCTGTCTAAACCTAACATGTCTCACTCCTGTCTAAACCTAACCTGTCTAAACCTAACCTGTCTCACTCCTCCTGTCTAAACCTAACATGTCTCACTCCAGTCCAAACCTAACATGTCTCACTCCAGTCTAAACCTAACATGTCTCACTCCAGTCTAAACCTAACATGTCTCACTCCAGTCTAAACCTAACATGTCTCACTCCAGTCTAAACCTAACATGTCTCACTCCAGTCTAAACCTAACATGTCTGGGTATTTGTTCGTCAGGTCTTCAAATTAGTCCATTGCTTCTTTCAACATATTGTTAACAACAAGGATATACATGTTTTAGTTGAATTTATATCTCTAATGTGAGGAACATGAGTGAGATATTTCAAATATATAACCTTCAACCATTTAGCATCCCATAACTATGGAGGACTCAAAATGACTCAAATAAATGAATGCATGAATAAATGTATAACTACAGGAATGAATAAATATAAGTTATAAATCAATAGGACATCATTAAATAAATATATTTCTCTATTTATGTGTCCACACGTATTTCTTAATTTATTTGTGACATTTACGTGTCCATATATTCAAATGAGCTG
>JAYMGU010000588.1:0-5000 GCA_036178185.1 Liparis tanakae | reverse complement strand
CGTCGACGGGCTGGAGGGCAGGTAGGAGAGGAAGCATGACCCCGAGGAGGAGGAGCAGGGCACTGATGTGTGTGTGCGCGTGCGTGTGTGTGTGTGTGTGTGTGTGTGTGTGTGTGTGTGTGTGTGCAGGGCAGCAGCGTGCTCAGCACTGAACAAAGAGCTGCAGACGACAGTGGAACACCTGAAGAAACACAACACGTATGACCTCATCTATTATTGTTGTTGACTGTTTCATGAGTCAGTTATTATTGTTGTTGACTGTTGATGGATGACGTCACAGTTATGAAAGGATTCATAACTGTGACGTCATTCCCTCTGTGCTGTTTTCTCTCTTTACTCCACAAATTCGCCTCACAGCGCTTTATAATTTGTACACACTTGTTACTTTGGACTTCTTCTTCTTCTTTCTGTGGACTTCTTCTTCTTTCTGTGGACTTCTTCTTCTTTCTGTGGACTTCTTCTTCTTCTTTCTGTGGACTTCTTCTTCTTTCTGCGGACTTCTTCTTCTTCTTTCTGTGGACTTCTTCTTCTTTCTGTGGACTTCTTCTTCTTTCTGCGGACTTCTTCTTATTCTTTCTGTGGACTTCTTCTTCTTTCTGTGGACTTCTTCTTCTTCTTTCTGTGGACTTCTTCTTTCTGTGGACTTCTTCTTCTTCTTTCTGCAGACTTCTTCTTCTTCTTTCTGTGGACTTCTTCTTTCTGTGGACTTCTTCTTCTTTCTGTGGACTTCTTCTTCTTCTTTCTGTGGACTTCTTCTTTTTCTTTCTGTGGACTTCTTCTTTCTGTGGACTTCTTCTTCTTCTTTCTGCAGACTTCTTCTTCTTCTTTCTGCGGACTTCTTCTTCTTTCTGCGGACTTCTTCTTCTTTCTGTGGACTTCTTCTTCCTGTATCTTTTGTGGACAATGTAAATGCAAAGTAAAGAAAACAGTGGAGTGAATTCATCAGCCGTGTGGAGGACCTTCCCCTTTGACCTTTCTGAGGTCACATGGCTCTGTTGGTGCTCAGAGGCTGAAGTTCTGCGATGTTCTTCAGGTCTCTGCTGGATCAGCTGGGCCGGCTTCAGTCTCTGGTCAAGCAGACGGTCAGTAAAGGAGCCCAGACCAGCACCTGCCTACTGGTAGGAACACACTGTGTGTGTGTGTGTGTGTGTTATTAAGATGTAATTGACTCCAGTTCAACATCAAAATATTGCATTCAAATAATAAGAAATATAAAGCTGACATACAGAAGTGTGAATGCCGTGTAAGCAGATGTGTCACATGTCCATCACCAGGTAGTCAGTAGTTTGTCTGATTAGGGCCGAGACCCTATTGTTGTTCTAATGATTATTATTATGATGATACCACTATCCATAGAGAGGGGAGGGTCATTCAAAATGTCCACTGCCATCAGGATCGTGAGAATACCGATCTGATTGGGGTATCGCGGAAAAGGCAAATGATTATCTCTCTAGCGCCCCCTTTCATAGGAAAAGCTAAGACTTTTTTCAACAATAACTGATTTACATTTGGTATACATGATCACTTGGACCTGCTCTCCAAATAAGTTCATGGAGGCCATAAGAAAGCCTACTTAGATTTTTCACCATTTTGAATTTTGTAAAAAAACTTTTTTTTAAATGTTCACAAAAGCCTCGTCCGATCCATACAAACATGTCTGTGGTTCATTATTGGTTTAATGTGAACATAATATGTCAACAGCTTGTTGATATCTCATTGCATTCAGAGGATATGGACCAATGAACATCCAAGGGGTGTGGCCTAATATGTAAAGACACCTAACTTCCAAATCACTTGGCCTATCCTCACCAAATTACTAGCCTATGTCCACATGGCATCTCTTAACCTACCCTATTTTTTCAATAATATTTGAACATTCGGGGGCGCTACAATCAATCCCTTAATAACTGCATTTGTTGTGAAACAGTCAACTCCTCCTAGAGATTAAACCCGATTCATCCCAAAGTTGGGTAGTCTGGTCTTGATACCTTTGCAGTGAAAAGTCTCTTGGGACCATGCTAGAAATCGTACCGGAAGTCAAGCATTTACTTTTGTGTGTTTTTTACTTGAATGTGTTCTTGCTTTAAAATAAAAATGTGATCATTACAATCTAAATGAAACAAAGATGCTTTTCCAGCTTCACTCCATGCAAGAAGGAAAGCCTAACTCGTTGACGCTCGGCCCGACGATCGCAGACGTCCAGCTAGTACCCTGGCCGTGCTCGCAGCTTTCATTTAAATAACCATGAAGTAATTCTAATATGACAGAATCTAACCAGGAACTTTGCATCTCACAGGCCCACATTTACTTCGAAAAAGAAATGTTCAAGAATTAAAGGGAAAAGTCCAACAATAATGTGTCATGTCATCTAGATTTGGATCTGGAAACGGACTGTAAAGAACACAACTTGTTGGACCCAGATGGATGTGTTTGTGTCTTCAGCTCATCCTCGTCTCTCTGGGTCTGATCATCATGCCCAGCTTCAGTCCGTTCAGCCGCAACTCGTCTCCAGACGACGACTACAGACCCACAGGAGGTCAGTGCTCTCCACCTCACTTCCTGATGGAGTGGTTTGAGAACCAGTTTGAGTGGTTCAACTGGTTTGAGAACCACTGCGCCCCACTGTTAAAACTCTTCATTTAACCCAGTGAGAACCGCTGGGTTAAAGGAAGAGGTTTAACTGACCCCTCAGTTAAACAGTACTAACCTTCTGTTTCTAGTGTGGAATCTGAAGAACAGCTTTAATCAAGGTCAGTAAAGCTTTTTTCTAGGCTGCTTTTATCGTGAAACACTTTGAACAGAAAGCTGTTCCTTTTTAAATATAGCTTCCAGTTTCTTTGACCAATGACAGCTGTTTGTTTCTCTTCCTGAGCTGTAGCTCAGAGTGACTTGATAAAGAGACCTTCGACAAGCTAAAGTCATCACAGCAGCCTGTCGGACATAACACTGGGCACATTCATCCAGTACACAAACGATGGAATGGACGTGTAAAGTTGAAATGATATATTCTTCCATCTTAATAGTTGTATCCAGAAACATCTTGACGGATCCCTTCCTCCAGCCGACAGCAGACGATGTTTCAGCTGTGGAGTCCGACTCCTCGCCACCGCCCTTTGAACTCGGCCACTCAGTTTCTCCGGAGGGCACCGCCGTCCTCCGTGAACCAATAGTAGACCCTGAGAACACCGGCTTTGATGGGCCGACTCCAGAGAGGAGCCCATTGGGGAGCGGCTCGACTCTCGTTTCCGGACACACTGAGCCTCTGGTCCTTGGTCAGAGGAAAGGAAGCCGCGATACTGCCACACCTGCACACGCTGACGAGATGTAGAGCCCAATATGGGCTTCCATGTTCGATGTTTAAAGCAAAGTCAGAACCAGCAACGTAACCAGTAATCTCTGAATATTTGCTGCAATGAATTTATTGATCGGTCGTTGACCTTTTTATGTAAATCTAGTTCTAGCTTAAATGAAAAGTTATTCATTCTTGTTGGAGTTGGTTGAGAAATCCCAATAAATAAAAACCTAAAGTCAGTTGCATATTCAATTCAGTTTATTTTGTATAGCCCAAAATAACAACTTACAAATCATCAGGGCCATGCCAGGAGGCAGGTCCACGGAAGTAGGAAGTCGGTCTACCAGGCAGGATTAATCGCGAAAGAGACCGGACCAATGAGGCCAGGCCTTTGAGGCAGGAGGCACAAAGAAGGGCCCAGGAGTCAGGGGGCAGGACCGGCTTCAGACAAACAGGTCAAACGACCAGGGTACCACAAGCTCCTTAAGATGTGATGATCATGTGATCTCTGTTCTTATTTTAGTGAGAACACTAGCTGCAGCATTCAGGATCAACTGGAGGGACCTCAGAGACTTATAGAGCAGCCTGATAATAAGGAGTTGACCTGAGAGACTTATAGAGCAGCCTGATAATAAGGAGTTGACCTGAGAGACTTATAGAGCAGCCTGATAATAAGGAGTTGACCTGAGAGACTTATAGAGCAGCCTGATAATAAGGAGTTGACCTGAGAGACTTATAGAGCAGCCTGATAATAAGGAGTTGGCTTAAGAGTTTTAGAATGAGTTTCATGTCTGTCATCACCCCAAATAACAAAAAAACATCCTCAATTTGAATAAAGTGATCCATCAGATTAAATGATAGTATTTTCCTTTCATTAAATCAACTTTCTTGCATGCGAGAGCAGAGGATACTGCAAACACTGAGTAGCCGCGTATTTAACTGCAACTGTTCAAAAATGCAAAGTTTCAACACAATAAATTGACATACAAAAAATAAGCTGTTAAAATGTTGATCTAAAATTTGTCCGCCAACAGAATGAATGAAGCTTCGGACTACTCGTTGCAGTTTGGCTAATTCCAGCTCATGAAGTTCTCTATTCGTCCTTGAGTGACCAGGTCCTGGTGTGAGGTTAGAGTTGCAGTAGTTTAGGTGTGAAATGAACAGAATCTGGACAACCTGGACCAGAACCAGAACCAGAACCAGAACCCTAACCAGAACCAGAGCCTGTGCCGCCTTACCCAGAATGCATCAGAAGGGACTTGTGTGTATTCTGGCCAGCCAATATTAAAACCACCTTTTTCCACGGTACCGTGAGACGCCAACCTGCCGCGGTTAACTAGGCATTGACTGTATTTTATGTATTTTAAACTGATGACATTACAACAATGTGTTGGATGGATGCAGGTTGTCCTTAAATTGAATATACTCCTTTAAAAAATATCTGACCATGGTACATTGAGCACCCACTCACCCAGACAATGTGTGCCAAATATGGGGTGGCTGTGACGTTTCCTCAGTTTTCCTCAGGATTAGTGATATTAGACCAATAATACATTCAACTTGATTATTAAACTAAATTGTTCATCCTTCTGGATTGTGTTGCTTGTTGGTTGCCTATTGCGCAATAGTTCATCAACTTCTATTTATACTTGACTTGCGACCAACCTCAGCGTTTGAACCATCATAACGCAGTGAGGCTGACTCTGCA
>JAYMGU010000587.1:0-13080 GCA_036178185.1 Liparis tanakae | reverse complement strand
CGCAGGCTTCACCCAATCAATGCTGGGAGGAATGTTAAAGGACAGTTTTAGCATTTTTCTAACTCTACCGTCATATGAAATGCCTGTGTGGTGACTAATTATTTACAGTACATGGTGTTTATCTATACTGCCTGTGTAAAGACTACTTAAAGCAATACTATGTAACAATTGTATCTTAAAATAACAGCTTGAAAAAAATGGTGCCGCTACAATGACTTTTAATATGACGATTTGCGCCTCCGCCACTGCCATCAGGGGTCTGTGGGCTAAAAACTCTACTATGAAGATTTTACTACGACCTGCTTTCTGGCAGTGATTACGCAATGTCACATAGTGCCAGTTCACGCTCGCAGGTGACTTTTTATTTGTTCTGCTACGCGACGCGTAGAGACGGAGAGACATGCTTAGTTTAATAAAAGAACAAAGACGTCTTTAAGAAAGGGACCTGACGTTACTTCTGCTGTCATCTGGAGGATAGAGAAAGTTACGGGGGCGGGCGGAGATTCTTTTTTTCTTTAACTCAAACTCAAAAGAGCCATATGGTCACCGGAAAAGCCATATATGCTTCACGATCTATCGTAACTGGGTATTTACGACACTGAAGTAAACGTTAAATACCTGAAGGGGACGCTACAAGGGAAAAACTACATAATGGGGCTTTAAAGCGACGGGAGGAATAAGCCACAGTTTTCGTTCAGTGTAAAAATGCTTACTGATGCTGAAGATTGGTATTGTTCAGTCATACCAAGTTGGCGTCTTCAAAGGTTGTCATTTTAGCACTAAATACTATCTTTATTGTAATTTTATACTAAACGTAGACTAAAAGAAGACTCCCACTTATCTAAGTTAGTCAAATATGGTGGGTTTCACAAGTCCTCTAACGTAAACAACAAATAAATCATTAGTAATGTCCTCTAGAAAAACAGAGGTAAGCATTTACTGATCTGATTTGATCTTGGATAACCAAGTTTATCCGTACCTTACAACTGTCTCAAATTAGAATAAGTGTTTTACGATCTGTTAATGGTTCAGGCATAACGTTAACATGGTACGGTTTTGAGGTTAATATAATGGTTTGGGTTTGAAATGACAATTTCATTAAGTTTGGGGCACTTTCATCATAGTTGTCGTAATAACCGCTTGCTTGAGGTTTGAGATGGTTAAAGGAAACCTGTTGATAGGAAACAGGAATCAAACAGCGATTGTCCTTAACATCAGGCATTTAGTTGACCTTCAGCTAGTTCCCCTTACAAACTGTGTGTCTATAATAAAGCAGCACTATTTGTAACAATTCAGCTCCACACATCCTTTTGTATTAGTTGTTTTCATCCTGTCTCACTATCATGTCATTCCAGATCCTGCTTCCCATCTCGTCAGTCCAACTCCCTTCACCTGCCTCTGACCACCTCGTTAGTCCCTCATTACCTTCACCTGGTCCTCACTACCCTTCTCACCTGCAGCCCATCCCCTCGTTAGTCCCTCACTATTTAGCTCCATCACTTACACTTAGCCTCTGACAGATTGTTTTGTGTTCTTCTTGAAGCTCTCCAGTGTTACCAAGTGTGTTCATCTGTTCCGTCTGTTTTGTTCCTGCCGAACTTTGTGTAAAGTAATTTACTTTCCAGTTCTGTATCCAGAGTCTTGCATTTGGGTCCACCCTAATACTCCCGTGACGTTATTTCCGTGGTTGCTTGTCACCTTTACTCCTGCTAACCCCTCCATCGGATGGGAAAGGAATCTTTTCATACCAGTATGAATGAGAAAGGATCACAGCAAAAATTAAAACATATGGGTATGTAAGTATTGTGTTTAGAAAGACTTAAAAAATGTTGTTTGCACATCTGCCAGTAAACTTGTTGTGTCTGTCTTTCTCTGTACTTAACAGTGTGTGACGGAGTAAAGATGAAAACAACTGTGGTATGGCACTGTGGCGTCAGACAATGAGTGAAAAGATTCTCTTTATCTCTCTTATTTCACCTCACTCCTCTTGTGTTCCTCCACCGCTCTCTTCTCTCCTCTCACAGAGTTCGCATGACCCCGGGGCTCTGGCAAATTAATATCAAACACTCGCCTGTCATTGGCCACAGTTGGTAGAACAAACCCGATATTATCAGTAATAAAAAGAAAGCTTTAAAGGGACAAATCGGGACAGGAAAGAAGAAGAGGAGGGAGGAGCAAAAAATGAACAGGGACTCGATCAGATGGATGTGAACGTGCAGGCTACCATATAAAGTACACACATGCAAGCAATCACAGCCAAACACACACAGCCCTGTGTTTAATGATCCAGAAAGAGCAGGATAATGGAAAAACCCCGGGGCTGTGAGGGGATTGTGTCTTCTCCCTAGCTACAACTCTCCACTGTCCGCTGCCTTACAATCCTTCAGACCACCAGTCCACTGAAACCTTCAGCCGAGCTTTAAAACGCCGCTCGTTACAGCGGTGTCGCTGCGAGAAAGGAATAAAGAAAAGAAAGAAACTTACATCGTAAAAAGCCTATTTGTATGGTATGTGACGTACGCTGAGCTGAGCGTTGCTGTGATCGTGCACAACTATGTCTTCTCGTCGCAAGAAAGGAGGATAAGTTGTTTTGATGGTAATCGAAAGATCCCTGCATTTTAAATCCGAGAGCTAAGAGAGGCGTGTGTGAAAGCAGGGAGGTGAGGGGGATCAGGCTCGCCTCGGCTCCACCCGCCGGCTAGCGCAGAATACGTCCTGCTCCGTGGATCCGGATCCTTTGGCGGCGCATACGACGAGCTCATGATGACATGAAATTAGCCCACCTCAATTAGTGCCACCATTAGTGGCTCATTAAACAGGTGTGCCGTCCCTACATCAGAGACCACTTGGAAATGTCACAATATATACCCACGGATCAGCTGTGTGCGCGGCGGAGACCACGACGCCTCTCCCCCGTTCTCTCTTACTCTAATAGAGAGGAGGAGAAACGGCTCCATTCAGCTTCAAATTAAGAGCGCAATTATTATTTTTAAACAAAAATGTTGCATCTTCAATTAGTAATATTTTGCGCTGTGTGTCCTTACTGGATGTGTGTTCCAAGTAAAATGTATCTCTTACATTTACAGCATATAAGAGTTTGATATGTTACTCAGGGCATACTTGTGGTCTAACTACAAAAACCAAGCCTACGAAGACACAAGTAGCCCACCATGATGCCATGAGAATATTGTTGAAAGCCGGGGTGAACTAGTGCCAGTGGGGAATGTTTGTGGCTGCAGGAGTCAAAACATTCAACGCTGTTTTTTATTTTAAATGTATGTACAAATGTATCTGTAAGGTTGATGACTCTGAAAATGAGATCATGTTTTTATCAAGTATAAAAGTCAGCAATACACACTACCAGTCCCAGCTGTGGAGACACTGCTACAGCTGTTTGTTTATAAAGCATGTGTAGTTCTATGTTCGTTTTTACTTGTGATTTTGTATGTATTTTATTATATTTTAATGTTTTGTACTATCTGGAACTTGAGTCTGTAATAAAGATTTAATTTATTATAAAAGGTAATCAATCAAATAAAGGTTTGATTGATTCATTGATTGATTACTAGATAATTGTGTGTCAGTGATACTCATGCTACAATGAAATTAAACATCTCTGCATTGAATCAAATAAGTTATGTACTCAATTTACTATGTGGCACTTTTACTATGTTGGTACTTATGATACGAGATCACGGTTTGAGTTTATCTCCGTAGCTCAACATCACATACAACGTCTCAGTCACAGCACTTATACAGCCTGCCACCCAACACAAACTCTCCTAAAAAAGTCCCTAGAATTACCTCACCATACAAGGTACAAATACAGAGAAATTGTGGAAGAGGCTAAGAAAAATGCCCCTAACCCTTCCTCTGATGGCTGGGGTTAGTTGAAGCTGTAGGTGAGAACCGGTTTATTTTGTAGGAGATAGTAGACATTCAACACACAAGGGAATATGTAATTCAACAATGTCTCTATTGTATAACCAATACTAATACATTATGTACTACATCCAATAAAATATCTGATGGGTCCAATGAAAAGGTCTAATGGATAAATTCAGATTTCATGTGACATTTAAGCAAATCAATGAGTTCGAAAGGACAATATTACAGATAACCATGCCTCCATATAGCTTGTTAAAACAGGCTTCACAGGTGTACATATAATATATTCAGAGCATCATTTTCAATGTTCCAGTTGGAATGAGAGGATGCTGAGGTCAAACTGCTGCACAGAAAGCTAGACTAGTTTGTCTTTACTGGATGTGAGTATTCATGCTGCCGGAAACATTCAGAATAATTTGCACAAATTTAAAACAAAAGTTCCTCATCTTTAATAGATTGGTCCATAGCCACTTTCAAAATATTCCTGATATGTGTGTTTTTCACAGTGAGCATAGCATATGTCATCCTGATTAATAAGCACAATTCAGAGTGAGTATAATAATTTCACAGAAACAATTTTCTTTGAAAGTTTTTTTAATGGCATGCCTTTTTAGGATCGCCTGGTTTAGTTCTGACAGTTTTGCACTAAAGGTGTTGAGATACTCTGAAATAAAAAACACAGGCTGAGCTGCATTAACACTTTTAACACCACATCTTGTAAATGGTTGCCCTCTTGCCTTCATGAAAAATCCTCACAGGAGTTGATGCGATCTTTTTAATCAGAAGTTGTGTAAAGTGGCAAAGATACTTTGGTTTCCAGCATCAACCTTGATTTATCTTCAAATACTGTCTCACTTGATGACTAATGGTAAACCTCTGGCCCGTGTGTTCTAACCGTGGATTCTAACCCTCCCTGGTGAGTGTGCTGGTTCTCAAAGTGTTGGAGGAGATGTGACGAGCATGAGGACACAAGCTGAGCTTTGCTGGAACCGCACATCTGTTGGGTCAACATCGGGACTTACATCGACTGAGAAACACAATTCTGGTGTCTCTTCAACCTTTCCTCTCTCTCATCTCACTCATCTCTGACTCAGCTCACTCATCTCTATATCATCTCTCTCATCCCCTCACCCTCCTCTCTCTTCTCTCTCATCTCTCATCATCTTCACTTCTCTCTCTCACCTCTCTCTCAGTCCCTCTACTAATCTCTCTCATCTCACTCATCTCTTTCATATCTTAATCCTCTCCTCATCTCTCTCATCTCCCTCATCTCTCTCATCTCTCACCATCTCTCTCTCATCTCTCTCTTACCTCCCTCACCTCTCTTCTCATCTCTCTCTCTCTCACTCATCCTCTCTTACCTCTCACTCCTCTCTTTCTCATCTCTCTCTCTCTCTCCTCCATCTCTCCTTACCCTCACTCCTCTCTCACTCATCTCTCTTACCTCTCACCCATCTCTTTTCATCTCTTACTCATCCTCACCTCCTCATTCATCTCTCACTCATCTCTTACTCCTCTCCCTCATCTCTCACTCATCTCTCACCTCTTTTTCATATCTCACTCATCTCTTACTCCTCTCACTCATCTCTCTCATCTCCCCCTAATCTCTTTCATATCTTAGTCCTCTCCTCATCTCTCAATCATCATCTCTCTTACCTCTCACTCTCTTCTCATCTCTCACTCCTCTCTTACTCCTCTTTCATTCATCTCTCTCATCTCTCACTAATCTCTCTCTCCTCAATCATCAATTCATTTTGTTTCTGATTTCTGCAGCTTTTACTGTAACATAGGGAAGTCCTTTCTAAGGAAGTATATAATGCTATCTGGCTTATAGTTTTAAATCGATAAAAAAGCATTCTAAATGTGAATATATCTCCCAAATGTTAGGAAAGTTGGAGTCTTTTTTAGAAAACTACTACTGGGGCTGAATCAGGACCAATGCTGGGCAAGTTAATTGCAACATGGGATCAATTACTCATTACTTTTTAGCCAGTGAAAAATTACCTTTCTTGCTTTACTAATTACTTAAAAGCACAAGTAAACGGTTGCATCCATCATTACATTATTATTCTGTCAGCAGAGTGCCTTCCAGCCAGAAATAATTTAGTCAGCAATTCTTTTATTTATTCTAAGTTGGGTTTTAAACATCTTTGTCATATTTAGTCAACCTCATCACGTTTTTAGTTGACTAAATGTCTGGGCACTTCAGTCTCATCTTAGTCAAAGAAGAACATTACTATTTTAGTTTTGTTTTAAATCAATGAAAACTTTGACATTGACTTTTGTTCTCTATTTTATTAATCATCAGATTATATTTAACATTTCAGTGTAGTGTATACCAGTCAAAATATCACCTTGTTGCATTGTTGCCATTGTTAACTTTAATCTACAATAAGTAAATTCACATCCAAAGAAAGACAAACAATTTCATACTTATTTATCATTTATAATTAGACCTGGTTACTGTGATGTCAAACATTGGTTTAGGACAACGGTTTTGAAGCCTTGAATTTGACATTTTGACCTTTGGCTTTTTGGAACCAGAAGCGATGCAAGATGGTGGAGCAAAGTACAACAGAGAATGTTTTAGGTGATCGGAAATGTTACAATTACCTTTCATGAACTAAAAACACAAACAACAAACTGGACAACTACCGACTGGTCAATTACAAAGTGTCTCTGTCTTCAAACTACCCTGCTTCATCATCTGTTTTACTCTAAATGGGACATGAATTCACAAAATGAACATCATGCTGTATTGAAGAAGACTTCAGACTCATGATTGTACTTGTGTACAAAATATGTGCTGTTCTCGTCATGGAAAACCTCAACGTTTTTTTAAGAAAATAAACACTAGTTCCAACAACTCCACATCTGCCCCTCCCAAACATGTTATTTTACCAGGCATCCAGGAGGTAGTCGGTGACCATCGATGAGCTTTATATTAAGAGTTCATCAACAAAACAAACAATCATTGAAGAAAACAATATAAACAATATCTTCTCTGTGGGAATTTTTTGTTTGTAGTTTTTGAAATTAAACTTTAGAGTTTATACATGTAAAAAAATAAATATTCAGAGTTCAAATGAAGCTTTATGAAGCTGGAAGCACAGACCTACAAATACAAACTTTCAACACGAGTTCAAATCTACGGATGTATAAAAAAACGAAAAAGATCACAGAGACAGAACTCAATTTTCGCCTTCTAGAATAACGCTATATGTCACAGTTACTGAGTAATGTGATTCTCTGTACTGGACAAGATGTGACACATTGCCAGTATGGATTTCCAGACGGCTTTTACGGCTGCCCATGATATCTCCTAGATTTAGTTTGCTCCACAATATAAATCCCCAATGCAGAATAGTGGAACGTGCATGTCATTTTTTTAGAGACAATAGTGCTGGATAAAGACCGTCCCTTCCCCAATACTCTGCTTTACCCTCGTTTGCAAATACACCTCTATCTCTTTACCGCCTTTCAGCAGTAAAGATGCAGACGGAATATATACTTACGCTGCATTTCAGCCTGCTATCTTCTCTTCTCCACAACCTGTCATTCTGATCCCTCTGAAACATGTCAGACTCTGGCTCTGCTCCCCGGGGAAAGCAACCGCACCCATGTGAATACTGAGCAAAGTGCCTGAATAACAGGGATCTAGATGTAGGAGTAGATGGCGATACGAGAGAGGGGAAAGAGCCTCGTGTGAGGCGAGTGAGAGAAGCCACGCGAGGCTGGGCCACAGAGAAACAGACAGCGTGACACGTGATAAATACAGACACAGAAACGGGCAGAGGATGATTGCTGGCAGATGATTGTTTTAAAGAGAACGCCTTTTAACAAGCTCCTCGCTACTGTGTAAGGGGAACCCAGCTCTGTGCGTGATCGGGAGGCGCCGAGGAGCTCATTAAGAGCCTCAGCCCATCCCTGCTAAGCCGCCTTCTCCTCTCTGGACCCGCTCCGTCCTCACCTCCAAATGAAGGACAGGACCTGAACATTGCATCTCATTTTGAACAATGCATGCTAATGAACATAGCGTGCATGCTACAGGGGAGGGTGTGTGTTGTTGGTATGTTGTTGGTGTCTCTGTGCGTACAGATGTTTGTGGTTTGCACAAAGCGATTGGAAGATTGGGCACGAGCTTCCATCTTAGGCCGATCGGGATGAATCCATGGCCGCTGCATGTGTGACGCTCTGCCACTGACATGGTTGTGTTTGGACAATGCATTGACTTCACTGTTTCAGGTGGACTGCAGCCGCCAGCTTTAAAAGAGGAATACGAATAAGATTTGATTCCTCACTCCAGTTTAATGCAATGTTGGGATTCACCACTCAAGATCTCGACTGAGCTATCAAACTCAATTGCTGTTAACAGTCGCGTGAAACTGTAATCTGTTAACCATGATGTCATAGCAGGTCAGCCCACAGCACACAAACTTACATTGTACACCACACACACCCACACACAAACAACTACATACACACACAAACATGGTTTGGTTTCCCGGTATTATTTTTTATATATAATTAAGTTATGTGTTTTCACCCGTTTCTAATTTTTCCAATAAATAATTGTGAGAATAATGTCAGTTGTTATTAATGGCATCAGGATGAATACTTCCAACCTCTGGGAAAAAGTAAAACATCAGTCAACTTACTGGCTATTGATGTAGTATTAATCTTTGGTTATAGTTGTTTCGTATTAAAAAGTTTAAAATTGAAAGTTTAATAGATTGGATGGAAACAGTTTTATGAGACTTCATTAGCAGATGGGCATTTTTATTTTGTCATGAAAGGTGATGTCCGTGGTGATTTAATAAAAGCTTGTAATCATATTATTCAAAGTAATTATTGATTATTTTGGGTAATAAATAATTACTTTGGATTTGTTAAGGCTTTCTAGGTTACTACACCTCTCGCAAGTTTTCGTGCCTCATTATGTCAATATAATTTTTAAAATATTATTAATGATCTATAATATTTGCTCACAATCAGACTTGCTCTTTTTCCTTTTTGTTTGTTCACTTTTTCTTTTTATTTGTGAAACGCTTATGCTGCACTAGTCAGGTGTAAAAACCCATCATCTCCAGTCAAAAGGAAAAGCTTCTTTCTGCTCGTAAACACAACACATTTAATTCGTGTACCAGATGTTGTAAAGGGCTCAACGCCTTTGTTTAAATCGTGAAGAAAAACACAAAACATCGTTAGTTACATTTCTGTTACTGCAAATGTGCGATGGGTGTTTTTGTTTTGACCACAAAATATCAGGCAGCCAAAGGCCGTGTTATGCATTGGTACACCGCATTAACATAGTCGCGCTCTTATGCAGAGTCAAAGCTGCAGATTCTGAAGCTGTTGATTACTTCTACCAGAAGATCAGAGTCATCTCTTGTTTTAGAAACTTACTTACTTTCATCTCATTATTAGTGAAAATGAATGATCCTGGAATAAATATTGGTTGTGAATACCATTTGTGTGGTTCAAATTGGACCATCAAAAGTTGACAACTGACCGTGTGATTTGAAAGTGACACAAAAAGCAGGAATGATATTCTCAATCCTCCAAATACTCGTACCAATCTTGAGTTAGAAACACATAAACACATGCAAGAAGAACGTGCGTGTGGGTTTGAGCACCATAGCACAGCAGAGACAGAAATATGGCAGTAAATGTTTTAAAGCATCTCTATAAGTTACACTAGCAAAAGTACAGTGTGTATTTTAAATCTCAGTCCCAAATAAGTATCAGTTCCAGCCTTACAAAGCGTGCTGGGCATACGGGCTGTGCTGCAGTCTAAGTAGTACATTTGATTGTGAAAAAAAAGGTTAAATGAACACAGTTCTTTCCTCCCTGGCAGAAGAGTAATAATGGGGGCCAGGTTGGCACCTACCTGCTTCTAGCTGGAAGCCTATGAGATAGGCTCACACTAAAATCAACCTGGTGTGAAGGTATTAACCTTGGCTGTCTGCTTGAACCGCCTCATTAAACACCTCACTGGATAACACCTGTCCAGATCCTCACCCGGAATGTCCTCGGCTTGGCCCTCTTCTTCACTGCCAGGCAACAGTGGCCTAATATATGTTGTGCACTGCTGTATAATTCACTTCTTCTTGGCCGGCTTTTCATTTTTAGCCTGCTTCAATTACAGACCAGTTTTTAAAATGGGTTTAAAACCGGGCTCAACCCGACTGATAGCCCGATCCAAGAAGGCGGAGGGATCTGAGAAAACAAAAAAAACAGCATCACTATGTTCAATAAAAGGACAGAAGCGTTTCATAATTTATGTCTCTGAGTTAAGACAAACTCAAGAAATGTGTGTTCTGTCACGTTGCTCTTTGACACATATCTGTAAACATGGCAAAGTGAAAGAGGGATGATACTTTTGGAGCAGCGATGTGAAACTGTGAAACAGAAGAAAGGTCACTTTGTTTTTTTCTTCTTCGTGTTTTACACACACCGCTTCGGATACCGTTGATTGTGTACATTCTTGTTTCCAGAAGTCAGTCCTCAACAGTTTCCTGATCTTCCATATGGCGTCGCACAGGCCGTGAAAGATGTGTAGCTTGTCTTACAACAGTAATGTATTACTCTGAGTGTCCATTTTAACACATCCAAATAGTGTGTAGCCTCAAATTAGCATAAATGAAAGTTGAGATTTATGTGTTAATAAATATTTCCACGCAGTGAAATGAATCATTCTACCGTGATGATATAGATCTTATGGTTCTCACTTTTGCTTGAAAACATTCAAACTGTATTGACCTGTTTCATTTATAACACTACATGGGTTGCAGTTGAATTAACAGGAAGAGATTCCTTTAGAAAAAGTGATCAAAACAAAAGCACGACCATCTCGTCAAAGTTTAGTAACTTTAAATCTTTGCATCTTCCCCTTATGCAGATCATCCTGATCAAAGGGTAATAATAACGTTGTAATAATCAAGAAGGTATGAAACTCAGCGACACGCAGACAGGGTCAGGGGAAGAAGTGAGATGATTAGACGGCTTGAAAAAAAAATCTAACTCATTAGAACGGAACAAAAGCTCCATTAATGTAACTGTCAGAATGTCATAGTCAGAGAGATAGAACCCAAATACCAACATTTTTTTTTACAGAAGATGTAATCCTTTATTGAAGACAGGTCAAACACAGACAAAACTAAACAGTGACCCAACACCAAGAATGAGACAAACACAGTTTAAATACACAGGGAAGGTGCAGGTGATTGGACACCGGGGAACGAGACACAGGTGGAACCAATGAGGGCGGGGCCAGCAATCACACAGGAGGAACCAATCAGGAACAGGGCAGACAATCACAGGGACAGGAAATACAGGAAGACAGAGGACAGGAGAGACAGGCGGCGTTTCTACAGACTTGTGTTCTTTGGGAGTCTGGTCTCGGGAGTCCAGACTCCGGAGGACGGGAGGACGGGATAACGGGAGGACGGTCTTTCTGCGGTTGGACCAGCAGCTGACTTGATGACATCACCACATCAGCTGTTCTTGCTCCTGAGTTTACTCTAATTATTCACTGTAAATTATTTTTTAAAGTCTAATAAACAAAACATCCTAAAATGACATTCCGTGACTCAACAACAGTAGTATTTATAAAAAATCAACTGTCAGTAGTTTATTTTCTCCTCCGCTATTGTTTCCGGTTGCTGGTGAAATGCATTCTGGGATATATGCTGGCCAGAGTACGCACAACTCTCCTCTGATGCATCCTGGGTAAAGTGGGAGGATCAAGTCACATCCAGCATTTTGACCCGTGCTTTGAAGAACCCGGACTTTGAATTGGAGCGATGTACCTGGGCTGAGACTGATGGCGTTTCAGGCCCACGAGGACACAAGTAGAGGAAAAGGACACAAGTAGAGGAAAGGGCAGCACAAAGCCTGCGCTGAAGTTGAGAAAGCCGTACTTGACACAAGACGAGACATAAACAAGACACAAAAACTCTGGATCATGACAGTACCAAGCGTTGTCCACAATTTACAGATGGACTTCCTGGTTCTGCTTTGACCGAGTTTACCTTGAGCACAACTGTGGAAAACAGTTTGAAAGTGTTAATTTTCAGAGAACAATATTATGATAACCAGCAGAAAATGATGAACGACTTCACAGTAATTAAGCTGAGGTATGATACAACAAACACAATGGCAAGACAAACAAACAGGAAACATTCAACCTCTTACAAACGCTCCAAACCAAAGGGGAAGCAGAGCCTCAAACCGCGGCCCCTCCTCCCCGTGTGGCTGCTGTGGGGAGCTGAGCTTCAACAACATGTCGGATCAGGAGTCAAGTGGCTGGATTCATTTGTTGGAGTGCAGAGGAAGTGCTCAGAGTTAGGAGTGTCACGGATAAGGGAGGAGGGGACTCAGTGTTAGAGGATAAAGAGAATGGCAACCCATAGGAGGTGAGGAAAGAGACAGAGAGACACAAGGAGAGCAAACACAACAGTAGTGAGAGGACGAGAGACGAGGAGAGAGGCTTCAGTACGCGGCGCTCCCAGATAGGCACTCGTCCCCAGAGATTCTTATCTACGGGGCATCTTTGACTTGATAATCCGCCTCGTCACTTTAACCGCCGTGAACTCCATAAACTACACACACACACACACACACACACACACACACACACACACACACACACCTCTGCACCCCTGCCCAGGGCCCCGGGGAGTGAAGAGTTACCTGTCACTGTGCCTATAGCTCCAGGCAGCTTGTGGGGCAGGGGGAGGGGGGGTGAGGGTGTTGTCACTGTGCCCGACTGAGAAGTCACCTTTCGGGGATATGAATCTTAATAAGGTGGGGGTGAAGGGGTGGTGTAGAGGAGGTGGGAGCAGATGCATGCTGCTGCTGTTACAGTATGTGTGTATAAGTGTGCGTGTGTGCGTGTGTGTGTGTGTGTGTGTGTGTGTGTGTGTGTGTGTGTGTGTGTGTGTGTGTGTGTGTGTGTGTGTGACAGATGGGGAGTTGCAGAGTTCTGACAGGCTCTCTCTGCTTCTTGGGTGCCAGATTATTTTTGGTCATTTATAACTATTGTTGTGAAAAAATCTTCTTTTTTTAAAATCTCTAACGGTTACTGATATAACAACACTCTCCAACCACAGGGAGGAAACTGGTTGTAGTTTAGNCTGCATCTCTATATTTGTGTGTTTATGCATTTGTTTGGTTGTGCATCTGTGTGTC
>JAYMGU010000586.1:0-13095 GCA_036178185.1 Liparis tanakae | reverse complement strand
ATCTTCATTCAATGTAGAACAAGCCTGGTAGCTTTAAGTCCAACTAGAGGCGTGCTTGTCAACATACCAAGTTCAGTTGGTGATTCTGGGGTGATTTATTAACCACAGCCTCCAAAGAGGACTGAAGTTCTCTTGGATACGTTGAAGGTCGTGAATCAGACACAGAGACAACAGAATTGGCATTGGGATATCTTCTGAGTTCTCTGGTCAGACCTTTTGGTTCCAATGTCAAAGGTCAAGACGCCCAGCTGTTTGAGAGCAGAAGCAGGTGCATCAACACTATCAGAAGACCTTCCACCACTTTAGAATATCAGACCTGAGGAACTCCTTCAAGGTGCCTGCTTCCAGCAGAGGCTGTAAGACTTATCCTTCACGATGGAGTGCTGCTCCAGTGTTGAGGGTCTTCCACCTTGTGCCTTCAAACTCTGACAATGTCAAGAACCTTGACTTTGTCGATATGTGTTCAAATAGAAGTGCACAGCTGGTTCTCTACTGTACTGAACCACTGAGACACGGTCCTTGTCGTCATCCACACTGAGTTTCTCTAATACTCTTTGTAAAAAGTCTCTCATTGCTGAGAATCCAGTTCTAGTTCCATCAGATCCATCCAACAAGAATACAACATCTCTTCCTTGTGGCTGTATTTTAACTAGAGTAGATAGGATTGAGACATAGTTAGGTTTGTGTGCCAAATATGTCTCATATGAAAGTCAAATGTTGAATGGTAGTTTCAAGATTTAACAATTTCCACTTCCGTAAATGGCATAAATGGTTAGTCACATTGCAACTAGCTGATATAAACTTAGAGTATTCTCCTTGATTACTGTTCAATTTACATCTGACCATGATTTTAAAATGTAAAAATCAGTCACTTTCTTACCAGTTACTGTTGGCGTCATGGGTGTGGCCCTCACTACCTCTGTGCTTATAAGAGAGGAAAGCTTTTCCTGGACAATTGGAAGGTCAGTGAACTCTGACACCGATAGAGTGTAATTAGGGTCATATGATATTTTCTGCAGCTCTCCACTGTCAGAGCTCCTTGTTCCAATTCCAATGACAATGGTGCCCTGCTGTCTGAGTACAGAGGCTGGGGTATCTACAATGTCGTGAGACCTTCCACCAGTTAACAGGATCAATATCTGTGGTACACCTTGCTGGCGCCTTACTCCTGCAGGGTTTGTAAAGACAGTATCACTGACAAATTGGAGTGCGGCCCCAGTGTTGAGGGGTCTTCCTCCTCTGTGTTCTCAACCCTCTGACCAAATCAACAATATCCTTTGTTTTGGTGTATGTATTCAGGTAGAAATGGACTATGCTTTTTGCTGTACTGACAGACACACGGTCTTTGTCCTCTCCCACATTGAGTTTCTCCACCACTTTCTGAACAAAATCACGCATAGCAGGGAAGCCATTTCTTGTGCTATCAGAACCATCCAGAAGGAACACAACATCCTTTTTGGCAGTGTAAACTGAGAAATGACAGGAAGACATCAAATAAAGCAAGTTTGCATAAAGCAGCTCATCATACCAATCAAAGATGAAACGATACATTTTTACACAGCACCTAGCATGGCGATTTCCGTTTCTACAAAGTATGGAACAATAACACACCTCCTTTCAATTATGAAAATGGAGAACAACATGTATTTAATCTAAATAATATCTTCATTCAATGTAGAACAAGCCTGGTAGCTTTTAAGTCCAACTAGAGGCCGTGCTTGTCAACATACCAAGTTCAGTTGGTGATTCTGGGGTGATTTTATTAACCACAGCCTCCAAAGAGGACTGAAGTTGCTCTTGGATACGTTGAAGGTCGGTGAAATCAGACACAGAGACAACAGAATTGGCATTGTGGGATATCTTCTGTAGTTCTCTGGTATCAGACCTTTTGGTTCCAATTGCAAAGGTCAAGACGCCCAGCTGTTTGAGAGCAGAAGCAGGTGCATCAACACTATCAGAAGACCTTCCACCACTTAGCAATATCAGGACCTGAGGAACTCCTTCAAGGTGCCTGCTTCCAGCAGAGGCCTGAAGACATTATCCTTCACGTACTGGAGAGCTGCTCCAGTGTTGAGGGGTCTTCCACCTTTGTGCCTCAAACCTCTGACAATGTCAAGAACCTCGACTTTTGTCGCATATGTGTTCAAATAGAAGTGCACAGCTGGTTCTCTACTGTACTGAACCACTGACACACGGTCCTTGTCATCATCCACACTGAGTTTCTCTAATACTCTTTTGTAAAAAGTCTCTCATTGCTGAGAATCCAGTTCTAGTTCCATCAGATCCATCCAACAAGAATACAACATCTCTTCCTTGTGGCTGTCTTTTAACTAGAGTAGATAGGATTGAGACATAGTTAGGTTTGTTGCCAAATATGTCTCGTATGAAAGTCAAATGTTGAAGGGTAGTTTCAAGATTTAACAATTTCCACTTCCGTAAATGGCATAAATGGTTAGTCACATTGCAACTAGCTGATATAAACTTAGAGTATTCTCCTTGATTACTGTTCAATTTACATCTGACCATGATTTTAAAATGTAAAAATCAGTCACTTTCTTACCAGTTACTGTTGGCGCATGAGTGTGGCCCTCACTACCTCTGTGCTTATAAGAGAGAAAGCTTTTCCTGGACAATGGGAAGGTCAGTGAACTCTGACACGATATAGTGTAATTAGGGTCATATGATATTTTCTGCAGCTCTCCACTGTCAGAGCTCCTTGTTCCAATTCCAATGACAATGGTGCCCTGCTGTCTGAGTACAGAGGCTGGGGTATCTACAATGTCGTGAGACCTTCCACCAGTTAACAGGATCAATATCTGTGGTACACTTGCTGGCGCCTCTCCCTGCAGGGTTTGTAAAGACACTGTCACTAACAATTGGAGGGCGGCCCCAGTGTTGAGGGTCTGCCTCCTGTGTCTCAACCCTCTGACCAAATCAACAATATCCTTTGTTTTGGTGTATGTATTCAGGTAGAAATGGACTTCTGCTTTTTGCTGTACTGGACGACAGACACACGGTCTTTGTCCTCTCCACATTGAGTTTCTCCACCACTTTCTGAACAAAATCACGCATAGCAGGAAGCCATTTCTTGTGCTATCAGAACCATCCAGAAGGAACACGACATCCTTTTGTCAGTGTAAACTGAGAAATGACAGGAAGACATCAAATAAAGCAAGTTTGCATAAAGCAGCTCATCATACCAATCAAAGATGAAACGATACATATTTACACAGCACCTAGCATGGCTTTTTCCGCTTTACAAAGTATGGAACAATAACACACCTCCTTTCAAATATGAAAATGGAGAACAACATGTATTTAAACTAAATAATATCTTCATTCAATGTAGAACAAGCCTGGTAGCTTTAAGTCCAACTAGAGGCCGGTTGTCAACATACCAAGTTCAGTTGGTGATTCTGGGGTGATTTTATTAACCACAGCCTCAAAGAGGACTGAAGTTGCTCTTTGGATACGTTGAAGGTCGGTGAAATCAGACACAGAGACAACAGAATTGGCATTGTGGGATATCTTCTGTAGTTCTCTGGTATCAGACCTTTTGGTTCCAATTGCAAAGGCTCAAGACGTCCAGCTGTTTGAGAGCAGAAGCTGGTGCATCAACACTATCAGAAGACCTTCCACCACTTAGCAATATCAGGACCTGAGGAACTCCTTCAAGGTGCCTGCTTCCAGCAGAGGCTGTGAAGACATTATCCTTCACGACTGGAGAGCTGCTCCAGTGTTGAGGGGTCTTCCACCTTTGTGCTTCAAACCTCTGACAATGTCAAGAACCTCGACTTTTGTCGCATATGTGTTCAAATAGAAGTGCACAGCTGGTTCTCTACTGTACTGAACCACTGACACACGGTCCTTGTCGTCATCCACACTGAGTTTCTCTAATACTCTTTGTAAAAAGTCTCTCATTGCTGAGAATCCAGTTCTAGTTCCATCAGATCCATCCAACAAGAATACAACATCTCCTCCTTGTGGCTGTCTTTTAACTAGAGTAGATAGGATTGAGACATAGTTAGGTTTGTGTGCCAAATATGTCTCGTATGAAAGTCAAATGTTGAAGGGTAGTTTCAAGATTTAACAATTTCCACTTCCGTAAATGGCATAAATGGTTAGTCACATTGCAACTAGCTGATATAAACTTAGAGTATTCTCCTTGATTACTGTTCAATTTACATCTGACCATGATTTTAAAATGTAAAATCAGTCACTTTCTTACCAGTTACTGTTGGCGCATGATTGTGGCCCTCACTACCTCTGTGCTTATAAGAGAGAAAGCTTTTCCTGGACAATGGGAAGGTCAGTGAACTCTGACACCATATAGTGTAATTAGGGTCATATGATATTTTCTGCAGCTCTCCACTGTCAGAGCTCCTTGTTCCAATTCCAATGACAATGGTGCCCTGCTGTCTGAGTACAGAGGCTGGGGTATCTACAATGTCGTGAGACCTTCCACCAGTTAACAGGATCAATATCTGTGGTACACTTGCTGGCGCCTACTCCCTGCAGGGTTTGTAAAGACACTGTCACTAACGAATTGGAGGGCGGCCCAGTGTTGAGGGGTCTGCTCCTCTGTGTCTCAACCCTCTGACCAAATCAACAATATCCTTTGTTTTGGTGTATGTATTCAGGTAGAAATGGACTTCTGCTTCTTTGTGTACTGACGACAGACACGGTCTTTGTCCTCTCCCCATTGAGTTTCTCCACCACTTTCTGAACAAAATCACGATAGCAGGGAAGCCATTTCTTGTGCTATCAGAACCATCCAGAAGGAACACAACATCCTTTTTGTCAGTGTAAACTGAGAAATGACAGGAAGACATCAAATAAAGCAAGTTTGCATAAAGCAGCTCATCATACCAATCAAAGATGAAACATACATTTTAACAACTAGCACTTTTTCCGTTTTTAAAAAGAAACAAAAACACCCCTTTCAAATATGAAAATGGAGAACAAATGTTTTTAAAACAAAAAATACTTTCCAATGTGGAACGCCGGGTAGTTTTTAAGTCCAACAGAGCGCTTTAACATACCAAGGGGGTTTTGGGGGGTAAAACCCACAGCCCCAAAGGGGACTAAGGTTGGATACGTTAAGGTCGGTAAAATGAAAAGAGACAAAGAATTGAGGTATCTTCGAGTTCTTGGATGCCCTTTTTGGTTTCCCAATTAAAGGTCAAGACCCCCAGCTGTTTGAGAGCAGAAGCTGGATCAACACATCAAAGACCTTCCACCACTTAGCAATATCAGGACCTAGGTCCTTCAAGGTGCCTTTCCCCCAGCAGAGGCTGTGAAGACATTTTTTTCACGAGGAAAAGGGTCCAGTGTTAGGGTTTTCCACCTTGTCCCTCAAACCCCTGACAATGTCAAGAACCCATTTTGGGATATGTTTAAATAGAAGTGCACAGCTGGTTCTTACTGTACTGAACCACTGAGACACGGTCCTTGTCCTATCCACATGAGTTTCTAATACTCTTGTAAAAAGTCTCTCATTGCTGAGAATCCAGTTCTAGTTCCATCAGATCCATCCAACAAGAATACAACATCTCTTCCTTGTGGCTGTCTTTTAACTAGAGTAGATAGGATTGAGACATAGTTAGGTTTTTTGGCCAAATATGTCTCGTATGAAAGTCAAATGTTGAAGGGTAGTTTCAAGATTTAAAATTTCCACTTCCGTAAATGGATAAATGTTAGTCACATTGCAACTAGCTGATATAAACTTAGAGTATTCTCCTTGATTACTGTTAATTTACATCTGACCATGATTTAAAATGAAAAAAATCAGTCACTTTTTTAAACCAGTTACTGTTGGCGCTATGAGTGTGGCCCCACTACCTCTGTGCTTATAAGAGAGGAAAGTTTTTCCTGACAAGGGGAAGGTCAGTGAACTCTGACACCATATAGTGGTACTAGGGTCATATGATATTTTCTGCAGCTCTCCACTGTCAGAGCCCTTGTTCCAATTCCAATGACAATGGGCCCTGTGTCTGAGTACAGAGGCTGGGGTATCTAACAATGTCGGACCTTCCACCAGTTAACAGGATCAATATCTGTGGACACTTTGTGGCGCCTACCCCCTGCAGGGTTTGTAAAGACACTGTCACTAACAATTGGAGGGCGGCCCCAGTGTTGAGGGCCCGCCCCCTCTGTTTTCTCAACCTCTGACCAAATCAACAAATCCTTTGTTTTGGTGTATGTATTCAGGTAGAAATGGACTCTGCTTTGTACTGACTATGACACACTTGTTTGTCCCTCCCCACTTTGGGAGTTTCTCCACCACTTTCTGAACAAAATCACGCATAGCAGGGAAGCCATTTCTTGTGCTATCAGAACCATCCAGAAGGAACACGACATCCTTTTGTCAGTGTAAACTGAGAAATGACAGGAAGACATCAAAAAAAAGCAAGTTTGATAAAGCAGCTCATCATACCAATCAAAGATGAAAGATACATATTTACACAGCACCTAGCATGGCTTTTTCCGCTTTAAAAGTAGGGAAAATAACACACCTCCTTTCAAATATGAAAATGGAGAACAACATGTATTTAAACTAAATAAATTCATTCAAATGTAGAACAAGCCTGGTAGCTTTAAGTCCAACTAGAGGCCAGGCTTGTCAACATACCAAGTTCAGTTGGTGATTCTGGGGTGATTTTATTAACCACAGCCCCAAAGAGGACTGAAGCTGTTTCTGGATAGTTTGGAAGGTCGGTAAATCAGACACAGAGACAACAGAATTGGATTAGGATATCTTCGAGTTCTGATCAGACCTTTGGTTTCCCAAATTGCAAAGGTCAAGACGCCCAGTTTTTGGGAGAGCAGAAGCTGTGCATCAACACTATCAGAAGCCCTTTCCACCACTTAGCAAATCAGGACCTGAGGAACTCCTTCAAGGTGCCTGCTTCCAGCAGAGGCTGTGAAGACATTATCCTTCACGATTGGAGTGCTGCCCCAGTGTTGAGGGTCTTCCACCTTTGTGCCTCAAACCTCGGGACAATGTCAAGAACCCTCGACTTTTGTCAGGCAAAAAAAAAAAAAAAAAAAAAAAAAAAAACCCGGTTCTAAAAAAAAAAAAAAAAAAAAAACAAAAAAACCATTTTAAAAAAAAAAAAAAAAAAAAAAAAAAAAAAAAAAAAAAAAAAAAAAAAAAAAAAAAAAAAAAAAAAAAAAAAAAAAAAAAAAAAAAAAAAAAAAAAAAAAAAAAAAAAAAAAAAAAAAAAAAAAAAAAAAAAAAAAAAAAAAAAAAAAAAAAAAAAAAAAAAAAAAAAAAAAAAAAAAAAAAAAAAAAAAAAAAAAAAAAAAAAAAAAAAAAAAAAAGTAAAAAAAAAAAAAAAAAAAAAAAAAAAAAAAAAAAAAAAAAAAAAAAAAAAAAAAAAAAAAAAAAAAAAAAAACCCCCCCCCCCCCCCCCCCCCCCCCCCCCCCCCCCCCCCCCCCCCCCCCCCCCCCCCCCCCCCCCCCCCCCCCCCCCCCCCCCCCCCCCCCCCCCCCCCCCCCCCCCCCCCCCCCCCCCCCCCCCCCCCCCCCCCCCCCCCCCCCCCCCCCCCCCCCCCCCCCCCCCCCCCCCCCCCCCCCCCCCCCCCCCCCCCCCCCCCCCCATCCAACAGAATACCATCTTCCTTGGCGGGCTTAACTAGAGAGATAGGATTGAGAATAGTTGGTTTGGCCAAATATGTCTCTATGAAAGTCAAATGTTGAAGGTGTTTCAAGATTTAAACCCACTCCGTAATGGATAAAGGGGTTTACATTGCAACTAGCTGATATAAACTTATATTCTCCGATTACTGTTCAATTTACACTGACCATATTTTAAATAAAATCAGTCACTTTCTAGTTATTGCTAGGGTGTGGCCTCACTACCTCTGTGCTTATAAGAGAAAGTTTTCTGGAAGGGAAGTCAGAACTCTGACACCATATAGTGTAAAGGTTTTTCTGGCTCTCACTGTCAGAGCTCCGTTCAATTCAACAATGGGCCGTTCTGAGTACAGAGGTGGGTATCTACAATGTCGGAGACCTTCCCAGTAACGGACTATTGGTACCTTGCTGGCCTACCCGCAGGGTTTAAACACTGTCACTAAATTGGGGGGCCCCAGTGTTAGGGGTCTGCCTCTGTGTCTCAACCCCCAAACAACAATCTTTTTTTGGTGTATGTTCAGGTAGAAATGGACTTCTGCTTTTGTGTACGGGACAAGACACCCCGTCTTGTCCTCCCCCAAGTTTCCACCACTTTCTGAAAAATCGTAGCAGGAAGCTTTCTTGTGCTATCAGAACCACCAGAAGGAAAATCTTTGAGGTAAACTGAGAAATAAGGAAGACATCAAAAAGAGTTGAAAAAGCAGCTCATCATACAATAAAGATGAAACGACATTTTAACAGCACTTTTTCTTTACAAGTAAACAAAAACACCTCCTTTCAAATATGAAATGAGAACAAATGTATTAAACTAAATAATACTTCATTCAATGTAGAAAGCTGGTTTTAAGTCAATAGAGCTGCTTGTCAAATAAGTTTGGACTGGGTGATTTATTAACACAGCCTCCAAGAGGACTGAAGTTGGGATACTAAGGGTTTGGAATGACAGAAAACAGATGGATTGTGGATATCTTCTAGTTCTTGATCAGCCCTTTTGTTCAGAGGCAAGCGGCTGTTTGGGGCAGAAGTGGCATCAACACTATCAGAAGACCTCCACCACTTAGCAATACCTGAGGAATCTTATCCTTGTTCAGCAGAGGCTGTGAAGACTTACTCACGACGAAGTGCCCAGTGTTGAGGCTCCACCTTGTGCCTCAAACCTCTGAATGTGAACTCTTTTGCATAGTTTAAATAGAAGAGTGGTCTCCTGTACTGAACCATGAACCCCTTTGTAATCCACACTGAGTTTCTAATACTTTGTAAAAAGTCTCATTGCTGAGAACATTGTTCCACGATCCATCAAAAATAAAATCCTTCCTTGGCTTTTTAACTAGGTAGATAGATTGAGATAGTAGTTTTGGCAAATATGCGTATGAAAGTCAAATGTAAGGTGTTTCAAGATTAAAATTTCACTTCCGTAAATAAAATGGTTAGTCAATTGCAACTATGATATAAACTAGAGTATTCTCCTTGATTACTGTTATTATCTGACCATGATTTTAAATGAAAAATCAGTCACTTTCTTACCAGTTATGTTCGCATGGTGTGGCCCTCACACCTGTGCTTATAAGAGGTTTTCTGAAAAAGGTCAGTGAACTCTGACACCGATATAGTGTAATTAGGTCATATGATTTTCTGCAGCTCTCCACTGTCAGAGCTCCTTGTTCCAATTCAATGACAATGGCCCTGCTGTCTGGTACAGAGGTGGGTATCTAAATGTCGTGGACCTTCCCCAGTTAACAGGATCAATATCTGTGGAAACCTTGCTGGCGCTATCCTGCAGGGTTTGAAAGACACTGTCATAACGATGGGGCCCCCAGAGGGTCTTTTTTCCAACCCCTGACCAAATCACAAATCTTTTTTGGTATGTATCAGGTAAATGGACTTCTGTTTTGTGTCTGGACAAGACACACTCTTGTCCTCTCCCACATTGAGTTTCTCCACCACTTCTGAACAAAATCCGCATAGCAGGAACCATTTCGTTACAGAACCACCAGAGAACACAATCTTTTGCGTGTAAACTGAAAATGACAGGAAGACATCAAAAAGCAAGTTTGCATAAAGCAGCTCATCTCCAACAAAGATAACGATAATTTACACAGCACCTACATGGCTTTTCCTTTACAAAGTATGGAACAAAACACACCTCCTTTCAAATAGAAATGGAGAAAAATGTATTAAACAATAAATTCATTCAATGTAGAACAAGCCGATTTTAAGTCAACAGAGGCTGTTGTCACATACCAAGTTCAGTTGGATTCTGGGGATTTATAACCACAGCCTAAAGAGGACTGAAGTTGTTTGGATCGTTGAAGGTGGGTGAAACGACACAAGAAAAGAATTGGCATTGGGATATCTCTGTAGCTCTGGATCAGACCTTTTGGTTCCATGAAAGGTAGCGCCCACTGTTTGAGAGCAGAAGCTGGTGCATCACATCGAAGCTTCCCCACTAGCATTGGACCAGAACTCTATGCCTGCTTCAGCAGGGCGTGAAGACTTTCCTTCCGACGGAGGCTGCTCGGTTGAGGTCTTCACCTTGTGTCAAACTTGACAATGTCAGAACTCGACTTTTGTGATATGTTCAAAAAAGTGCACAGCTGGTTCCTACTGTACGAACACTGAGACACTTTGATTTTTTTTTTTTTTTCAAATAGATTTCCACGTCCCCCAACGAAACAACACCTTTCCTTGGGCTTTTTTTAACTGAGTTTTAAATATTTTTTGTAAAAAGTTCTTGAAAAAAAAGTTGGGGGTTTTAAAATTTTAACAATTTCCCCACTTCCGGGGCTAAAGGGTTTAGTAATTGAACTTGTTCAATATTCTCCGTTTATTTTAATTTTAAATTGCCAGTTTTTAAAATTTTAAATGTTTCAAAGTTATTTCCCTGGGGGTTCCCTAATACCTCTTGAAAAAAGGGAAAATTTTTCTTGACAAGGGGAATATGAATCGCACCTTAGGTTTTGGGTCATATGCTCACCTCCCTTGGGAGCCCTTTTCCTTCCAATGAAAGGTGCCCTCTGCCGATAAGGTTTGGGGGTTCTAAATTGAGCCTTCCCCCTTTCAGGCCCTTTTTGGGGTCCCCCTTTGGGCCCTCTCCTGCAGGGGGTTTAAAGCATGCCCTAGAATTAGGGGCCCCTTTTGGGGGTTGCCCCTTGTGCTAACCCTCGAAAACCAAACAAACCCTTTTTTGGGGCGGGTGAAAGGGGCCCCCCTCTTTTTCCCCCTTTACAAACAACATCTTTTTTAATTAGTTTTCCCCCCTTTTCTTTTTACGAACAGGAACCATTTTGTCTTGGCCCCAAAAAAACCCATTTTTTTTTGGGAAAACAAAAAATAAAGGGGAAAATCAAAAAAAGCAAGGGAAAACCTCATAAATAAAATGAAAAAACTTTTTGATGCATGGTTTTTTCCTTTTTACAAAGAGGGGAACAAAAAAACCCCTTTTCAAAATAAAAGGGGCCTGTTTTAAAACAAAAATTTTTACAAAACAACCTTTTTTTAATAATGGGGGCCTGTTTAACAAAAATTATTGGTGACTGGGTGTTTTATTAACAAGCCTCCAAAAACTAAAGGGCGGATCTTGGGGTGTTTGAAACAGCCAAGAAACAAAATTTGGGTTGGGGGATACTTGAAGCCCTTGATCAGACCGGCCAATTGGGTAAACCCCAGTTTTGACAAAATGGTCATCAAAATTCAAGACCCCCCCCCTTGAAACGGGACCTGAAACCCTTAAAGGGTTTTCCCCCAAAAGGGGGCAAAACAACCTTTAGACTGGGGGCTGCTCCAGGGGGGTCTTCCACCTTTGTGCTTCAAACCTCTGACAATGTCAAGAACCCTCGACTTTTGGTCGATATGTGTTCAAATAGGTCACAGCTGGTTCTCTACTGTACTGAACCACTGAGACAGGGGTCCTTTCCTCATCCACACTGAGTTCTCTAATACTCTTGTAAAAGTCTCTCATTGCTGAGAATCCAGTTCTATTCCATCAGATCCATCCAACAAGAATACAACATCTCTTCCTTGTGTGTTTTTTAACTAGAGAGATAGGATTGGAGACATAGTTAGGTTTGTGTCCAAATATGTCTCATAGAAAGTCAAATGTTGAAGGGTAGTTTCAAGATTTAACAATTTCCACTTCCGTAAATGGCATAAATGGTTGGGTCACATTGCAACTAGCTGATATAAACTTAGAGTATTCTCCTTGATTACTGTTCAATTTACATCTGACCATGATTTTAAAATGTAAAAATCAGTCACTTTCTTACCAGTTACTGTTGGGCCATGGGTGTGGCCCTCACTCCTCTGTGCTTATAAGAGAGGAAAGCTTTTCCGGGACAATGGGAAGGTCAGTGAACCTGACACCGATAAAAGTGTAATTAGGGTCATATGATATTTTCTGCAGCTCTCCACTGTCAGAGCTCCTTTTTCCCAAATTTCCCAATGACAATGGTGCCCTGCTGTCTGAGTACAGAGGCTGTATCACAATGTCGTGAGACCTTCCACCAGTTAACAGGATAAAATTTTCGGGGTATACTTGCTGGCGCCTACCCCCTCAGGGTTTGTAAGACACTGTCACTAACTAATTGGAGGGGGGCCCCCTAGTGTTGAGGGTCTGCCTCCTCTGTGTTTTCAACCCTCTGACCAAATCAACAATATCCTTTGTTTTGTGTATGTATTCAGGAGAAATGGACTTCTGCTTTTGTTGTACTGACGAAGACACACGGTCTTTGTCCTCTCCCCACATTGAGTTTCTCCACCACTTTCTGAACAAAATCACAAAGCAGGGAAGCTTTTTTGGCATCAGAACCACCAGAAGGAACACAACATCTTTTTGGCAGTGTAAACTGAGAAATGACGGAAGACATCAACAAAGCAAGTTTGCATAAAGCAGCTCATCATACCAATCAAAGATGAAACGATACATTTTACACAGCACCTAGCATGGCTTTTTCCGCTTTACAAAGTATGGAACAAAACACCTCCTTTCAAATATGAAAATGGAGAAAAACATGTATTTAAACTAAATAATATCTTCATTCAATGTAGAACAAGCCTGGTAGCTTTTAAGTCCAACTAGAGGCCGTGCTTGTCAACATACCAAGTTCAGTTGGTGATTCTGGTGATTTTATTAACCACAGCCTCAAAGAGGACTGAAGTTGCTTGGATACGTTGAAGGTGGGTGAAATCAGACACAGAGACAACAGAATTGGCATTGTGGGATATCTTCTGTAATTCTCTGGTATCAGACCTTTTGGTTCCAATTGCAAAGGTCAAGACGCCCAGCTGTTTGAGAGCAGAAGCTGGTGCATCAACACTATCAGAGCCCTTCCACCCTTAGCAAATCAGGACCTGAGGAACCCCTTCAAGGTGCCTGTTCCCAAAAGGGCTGTGAAGACTTACCCTTCACGACGGGAGAGCTCCCAGTGTTGAGGGTTTTCCCCCTTTGTGCTTCCCCAAAC